>CAKKXW010000002.1:11412722-11431674 GCA_920937365.1 Sphaerophoria rueppellii | reverse complement strand
CAATCAGCAAAGACACGACGTTGTTGATGATCAGCCGGCTTAAGTTCTTGTGTTAACTGAACTTTATAAGCCTAAAGACCCAAGTCTTTATGCAAAATACGGTGTAATGACGCTTGTGGAATGGACAAACCTGGGTTTTCTTCAACACTTTGGGCTACAACAGCAATATTTTCAGTTGTTCTTGAGCGACGTTCACGGGTTTTATTCTTCACATCACTTGTCCCAACTGCTCGAGTTTGTCCACCAATTTCTGTATTGCGGTCCGACAAGGTGCTTCACGACGCTTAAAAATGTTTTAGTTTTACGAACCGTCTCTGCCAAATTTTCACCATTTTTAGAATGAATTTTAATAATTTCCATGCGTTGTTGAAGCGTGTATCGTTCCATTAATTATTAATGGCGTAGTTTCTACTTATCAAATGTCAAAAAATTACAGCTTCAAAAGTGACAGCTACCGAAATAGCGGGCTTTTCAAAATAACACCTCTTATTGCAAAACACTTTATATGGGAATCTAGAATCTTTTTTCTTCGGAAATCGAAATCGAACCTTATTTTCGGCTTAGAGGCAATTTTCGATCATAGGAGGTAGATCTTACGCGAAGATTGATTTTGTCATTAAAAGAAGCTTCGCTATTGTCATAGATCCTTGATGTTATTAC
Source organism: Sphaerophoria rueppellii (assembly GCA_920937365.1). Classification (NCBI taxonomy): domain Eukaryota; kingdom Metazoa; phylum Arthropoda; class Insecta; order Diptera; family Syrphidae; genus Sphaerophoria; species Sphaerophoria rueppellii. The sequence goes on along the minus strand of CAKKXW010000002.1, from coordinate 11,431,014 downwards.
TTTTCGCACGTTGAAAGCACAAGTGTATCAGACAGCTGTCATGTCGGCATTTATTTATATTCCGTCGTTTAATGAGCTTATGCGGCATGACAAGCGCATCGTCAGTAAGGAATAACTGACTTCCCATTTGTGTTTTCGAATATTCGGGCAACCCCCGATGGCCAACTTAAAACTTCACCATTATATACATGTTCATAATTATCCGCACATAGGTTTGGTTTATGTGATACTTAGGCCACGCAGTCCCATTTTTATACCACATGAATCTAGGGTACTTCCTACTCGTTGACCCATTTGGAGCTTTTTACAAAGCGAATCAGACTATTAATGCCTGTACTGGCTGGTTCGCTGCTGTCATTGTAGTAAGTAGGCTCTCCTGGGTGAGTTTTCCTTCTTATCGAAAGTGCAGGTCATCATCATAGCAAATGAGTAATTGTTTCTTCTTCTTCGTCCATACAGCTTCTGCAAAAATCATTTTAGAAGACGCCAAGCCGGAAGGCATGACGTCCTGTAAGGCATTGTCCAGTGATGACACCTCCTTGGGAGCTTATATGCAGGCTTGTCAGGGATATTAGATCCTTTGTTCTTTTAGGATTAATACTTGGCCATACCTGTTTGGTGACCGTAAAAGTGGAAATGTTATCCCATCTTTGGTTAGTATCCTTGTCCCTGACGGCACCCTGCTTAAGATTGAGTTTAGACGTAGCGATAGGTATGCCAACCTTTTTTCACTGAGGTAGGATTGGCAATGTTGTTCAATGTTTAGAAAGTTCATCAGCTTTGCAATTTCCAATAATGTCTCTGTGGCCCGGCAAACAGGAGAGGCGAATGTAAAACTGCTGTGCCATCTCCATAGTAGATGATCGACAGCTGAGGGAAACTAAGGAGTTTGTAGAGACAATGGATTGTCTCTGTCCTCCCAATCTGTTCTTGATGGTATGGTGATCTGAAAGTTTTTGCCAAAAATCAATTTTTGAACGGTAAAGTATATGAACTTGAATGAATTCAAAACTGTAGAGTGCGTTATTTTTCCAATAAGAAGATGCTGAGAGATGGATGACTGTGCTTGCAGTAGTTTGTTTGCTAAAAATATTGAAGGGCGCACATGGTATCTGGAACTTCTTGTTGCCTGAAGTGAACCCATGTTCACATAGTGGGCCATCGTGAATAGCCAAGATAAAAAGAAGCGGACCTAAATGAGTGCCTTGAGGAACACCAGAATTAGCAATAAATGATTAAGGGACAGAATGTCTTTGATTCATTTGATATGACCTGTCTTCAAAATATGTTTACATTCATTAAATGAAAAAAAGGCGTTCAGTTTAAACATTATTATCGTGTGGGACAACTGGTCAAAAATTTAGTATAGACACAATCTACGTATATTTACTGACCAAAGAGTTAAAACATTTATTCACTGAGACAAGAACTTTTATGACGTAAGTACCACACGTATCACAACATATCACACACAACTTGTTCGTATAGATTTGGAATGCATGCCAGTTTGGGTAAAATTTACTCACATATGGTATAGTCGGAATACTTAACTCTCTTACATTGCGTTGACTAGATTCAGTGATACTGTTACTACGAAACTAAAAATAAACTTAAGCAAGTAGGGAGCAATAATCTTTCAGTATCGTTGGACTTTAAGGACCAAAAAACAGTAAAGTGCCTCGGTTTTTCGGTTAAAGCAGCATCTGTTAATTTTTCGAGGTCACATTAAGAAAAAATTCTAAGTCTTTCATTAAAAATTAAATTTTTTGGTCGTTCACCTGAACGCATTTATTTGAAAGGCTTGTATTAATCCAAAGTTAGCCTTCTACTGAAATATGATATCGGATGAAACTTTAAAGATGAAATAAAAATTGTGCTCGAGAGAATCAGACATTTTTTTAAACAGGCTTTTTGTTTGGGAGCACCCCTTAAGTTTTATCTTGAAAATAAAAAGTCTACTGTTTACAAAAATGACTTTTTCTCAAGTCTATTTGATAAAAGTCCCTTCCAGACCTTCCAGAAATAACTCAATAATAATTCGAACCTTTCATCGATTGCCTATATCTGATGGAAATCTCAAACATCTGAGACTTATATACACATAAATCATTAAAGTAAATAATTCATCCTGATTTAATATTTATGAAAAATAAATTCAGCTTGCAAAAAATATAATAATAATCATAACTCAAATTCGTTATGAAGAATCGTTCCCTCGGCAAACTTAAATTTTTTTGATGTCTTTGACATCAAATCCACTTTTCTGTTTATCTCAACTCACTTACAAAAACAAACAAACATCATTTTTGTCTATTGCTTTCCGAAAAGGCTGACTGAAAACCCTCAAAGTCGAAATCACATAAAAACCAATTTCTTCTGGAAGGAGGAAACAAAAATCTCATAAAAACCGAGCCCACATATCCTCATTTATATTTTATTTTCTCCTTCTCCTTTCACTGAAAACAACCATCCCTCCCAAAAGAACAATAAAATAGAGAAAAAAAATATTCCACATACGCCACAGTGACTCTGAACAATTTTACTATTCATGTATCATTCTCAAGAACTTTTAAGGCTTCCCACGAGACGAAAAAACAATCTCCTTTCCTTCTTTCGGATGAAAAAAATAAAACAAGATGTTGACAGAGAAAGTAGAATTATGTAAAGTACTTACCGACACTTCGGGTGTATTCCCCGAATTGTGAAAAAACAAGCCGGCAATAAGCGCTGCTATGTTCGCTGTGTACGAGGCAATGAATATCACACTGAAGCCACCCCAAACGTTGATTAAGAATTTATTTGGCCATGATTTGGGGGCCTTAAATGCCACCAGATGTCCACACAACAGTCCCCACATGACCCACAGTGCTGCAAAGAAAAAGAAATACAAAAATATCAAATGTTAATATGATCCACATGCCATCCGTATGGAATGGGAGAACTGTTTCCTGAAGGTTAATTTGAAGCAATTTCCGGTATGGTAAATATTAGTTGTGCACTTACCTGATGACATACTGAAGTTTTTACTCCTCTGACGACCCCAAGGGTTAAGCCCGAACGGGCTCAACCACTCGTAAATAGCAACAGCAATGGCAGTTACGTTGAGTGATGTGAAAATGGCAATCCACAGTTCGGGCGAAAATGGCAGCAGGAAGGCGAGCAATGGAATTTCAGACTTGCGTTTTGGCGCCGCCAGCAACGATACACCACCATGAAAGTATGGGGCACTGAAGTCTATTACCTCGGCACGAGCCCTAAAAAAAAAACCAAGAAGAAGACACGTTCATTGAAAATTTAATGGAATGTGTGATGCCAAAAATTTAGGAAGTCTTTTTGGAGAGAAATTAAAGTACAGTGTGTATCTTTAAAAACTTTTTCGTCCTTGTGCGTAATTTTGTTTTGGTAAATTCTTAAATTGTGTCAATTAAGAGTGAGGGCAAAAATGTCGAAGTAAATGTCATTTATTCTCTTTTTTCCTTCATTTTATTTATTCAAAAGAGATAACCTCTTGCAATGTGCATCTTGAAAAGTCTCGAAGATGACGGGGGATGAAAAAGGAAAAAAAGTTTTGTTGGGGTTTAGTTTTTTTTTTGCTTTGATTTTCTTTTCGTTTGAAGATTTGATATGCAAATCCTATTAAGTCAGTGAAAATTGGAAATGACAGATTGTGGCTTTGCGGTTGGAGTTTGTTTTTTCTTTTTGCTCCTTGTGCGGTAGTCAAGGACTAGGATTTTCTTTGGAAAAATCTCCCGGGCATTTGTCTTGTGGAATTTCTTTCGTTTCTTTATTTTTAAATCACCTCAGATGAGTGGTTTTGAATAAGTCAGAATTACTGTGGTTGGCTAAATTTTATGCATGAATGCATTTCTGATTATTATTGAACATTGTGAAAAAGAGTTCAGTGGTTTTTGATAAAATGGTGAGAGTGAATAAAATTCGCTGACACATTGCATTAGCATTTTACTTCGAGGATTACATCATTTGGGCAAACAGTTTTAAAATGAATAGTTTTGTTTTATTCAAAAGGGATGAATTGAGCACAATATTAGATGCAATCTTATTTACGTTAAATTGTAAGCCCTTATTTTGATGTACAATTGTAAAACGCTTCCCGAGGAAAATTGTGAGTAATCTATATTTGAAGTAGCGAGAAAATGATTGCAAATATACATACATTTTTGCCAATATCTCGGTTACCAGAAACCCGTTTTAGTGGATAGAGGTCAGAGAAGAATTTTGTTTTTGTCCAAAATGTTGGCAACTACTTGCCAACCACGTTAAAAAAAAAAAAAAAAACAAAAAAGGCCTAAGAGGCCTACACTCATCAACAATACTCTGGGTGAAGAATTGAGGGGACCTACAATTTAACGCCGCGTCGTTTTCGAGCGGCAAAGTTGAGAAACATTTTTTCATGGAAGATTGACACTCTTGGAGGTTTGGTCAGTTCTTTGCAAGAGGCAGTACCCGTGAAAGATGAAATAAAAACAATGGGCACAAGTAAGACTCGAATCCACGGTGATCTTCTAAGTAACCAACGTACCTAACCACCAGCCAACGCACCGAACCACTCAGCCGCGATACTTGTCGAGAATTGTGAGGCAATCAATATAGCTAAATTCAACATATTTTATAGTTCTCATTGTCTTGAGCTCACTACTAAAGGCCAAACTAAATTCGGAGCTCTGATTGCGGAGATATTTGCATCAGAAGATATTCCGTCTATGGGATTACAATAATCTGAGGACAAAAATCAACAAAAACAGTTGTTTGACCTCGCACTCGCATGTAGTTTTGGTTTTCAGTGACTGATATAAGGCAAATAGACCCTCTCGTGTATCATTTGATATAGGCTGCCTGGGACAATTGAGAGATATGCCGATTTGAAATCACGAGATATTTTTTGAAAACTTTATAACTGAGTGTTTAAAAAAAAATATCGCTTTCAATGTCTGAGAGTAAGTTTATAAGAAAACAACTTAATTTTTTAACTAGCTGGCCCGGCAGACTTTGTACTGCCTCAAATAAAAGACTTAGACTTTTGTACCCCGCTACCCAACCACTACCCGCTACCCCATTATCCCACTAACCCCTACATCGCTATTCTTTACTTGTTACCCAGCTATCCGTGATTTCTACCCGCTACCATATTACCCGCTTTCCCGCTTTCCCTCTACCCACTACACGCAACCGGATACCCGCATGTAGGCTACACTGCTCCCCGCTTTCCTGTTTCTGCGCTACCACGCTACCCGCTATACCACTACCCGATACCCTAGTAATATCGCATGAACAGCTTCGTCGATTTTGTAAGAAGTACTTAAAACTCATCAAAACCACTACCCGAAGATTCCCTAAAAATTTGGTACAAAGGCGTCGGTGATAGGACGGTAAAAATTAAGGAGTAAAAAAAAATTTGTCCAAAAATTAAAAAAAAAAAACATGTTTGTCATAGCACAACTAACTTTAATGAGGAATTGCAGCCTTTTGAGTGGATATGTAAATCGGTAGGAATTATTGTAATTTAATTCGTGGATTGATTACATTTTCAATTATTTCTACGCCAGTTAAAAATTTTTCGCTCAAGTCATGAAGTCGTGTACCATTACCTAATCGAAAGGATTTACATTTCGCATAAGCAATACTGCGACGCATAGTTTGAATTACTGCTTATATGAGAGCACACCCTCCCCTTTCTCCACTCACCCCTCCCATCCTCTTTCCTTTTTCACTGTTCACCCTTACACTTTTCCCCCTAACACACAAGAAATCACGTCATATATTGCTCCGTTGCAACGTTAAAAAGCAACAAACAAACCGTAAAACTGACTTTCAAATCTCTATATACATAAAAATGGATGTGTGCTTTTTTGTATATTTCTTATTATGGACTCCGAAATGGCATAACAGATGTACTTTTCATGAACTGTTGTATTCTGTGATGGTTTCTGTGAAAAAATTAAAATTGAAAAAACCTCATAGAAGAGTGGGAAAACTGGTAAAACCAAACAAAGGTTGATTGGGAATGATTTTTTTTTTCTTGGAATTATTTGTTTTAAAATGGGTTTTCGAATGTAAAATAGAAAATTCTAGATGAAAAACTCGGGAAACTCAAAGAGAAAATTGCATATTATTTTAGGTGCATTGGTTTTCAAATGGAAAACTGGAAAATTTCAAAATGGGATTTTGAATGGAAAATTGAAAGTTCCTGATGAAAAACTCCGAAAACTCATTGGTTTTTAAATGGAAAATTGACTGAAATTATACGTGTACTGATTTTCAAATAGGAAAATGGATACATTTTTTATTGGGCACTCGGAAAACTCTGCGAGAGCACGAAGAACTTTAAGACCTAAAATCAAGGTTTTGCATGGAATTTAAGATGCATTGGGTTGTGTGGATGTCCGGTTTGGACTCTTATTCCGCTCAATCCTCAGCATTTAGCCTTAGTAAAAACAAATTTTTTGTCAATCTTACGGGAAAGCCAGCAAATAAGGGGACAATCGTAAACTGTATTGAATTCTGATTATTTTGGAAATAGGCAAAACACACCGGAAGAGCGAGAATTTGTTAAATTGTTTCAACACAATTGGCATTTTGTTGCATGTCTTAAAGAAATAAGAAAGTTAGTTGTATGTAAGGGAAATTCAAATGAGTAGTTCATTTTAACAATATCTGTTGCTGTGAAGAGTGGCGGGACGGGGTACGCAGGGTTGGCTGGCTTATAATATTAGTATAGTTTTTTTTGTTTTTCAATCACTCGATAGGTGAGGTTATGTTAGGTTGGAGTGGCTGTCCGGATATCATTGACTCACTAAGACCTCAAGGGTCCATTGAGATACTACTAATGAGGTTACTCATGGAAGAGTAATGAAATTAAACAAGCCACTTTGTACTTTTAATGAAGTTGGAGAGACATTTTGTGCCGATCGTTGCCAGCTCATTGGTATTATCGAAGAAGGGATTACCGAGATAGTTATTCCTTCTATTGGAGAGTGCCGGACATGTACACAGAAGGTATTGGATTGTTTCCTCCTCCTCCTCGTCCATGCAGCTTCTACAGATGTCGTTTGCGTAGACCCCAAGCCTCAAGGCATGTCTGCCTATGAGGCAGTGTCCTGTTATGACTCCAGTTGTTGAGTTTATATTTTGTCTGCTCAGGAAAATCAGACCTTTTAACCGTTTCAGGTTTATGCCTTTGATACTTCCCCTAGAACTCATTCTGGAACTAATTTATTTCAAAAAAAGCAAACAAAAGATTGAAGGAAGAATTTCAATGCTTTGTTCTCCATGATTCTCATAGTTTCATGTCTCTGAATTTCACAGATGTTTTAAAAGTTGATTTTCATAGATTTGAGTCATTTGGGAATATTGCAGTATTTTGGAGACGATCGTAAAATATCTCTCTTTTTCCGTAAAAGAAAGGCGTTGATAGTGTTTAGAATATTTTTCTAACAAATTAAGCTCCTGTTTGCCCAGCAATTTATATCCAAGGAAGTATGATAGTTCAACTTGATCAATTTCAAACCATCTAAATTTGTATTGGCTGGCAATAGTTTCAAATGATGCGGGTCATAATTTCACTTTTTTCATCTGAAATTCGGGTGAAATTACCTATTTAGTCATTCTAAAAACTCGGTTTTTAAATTTTCATAGTCTTGAAAACTTAATTTCGGAATGAAACATCTACCGACATTTTAAAAAATCTTACACGTTCGGAAATTCAGTTTTCAAGATTTCAGAAATAACAAAAACTTCGCTCCAGAGTTGTGCAGTTTTTGGTGGACAAATTATGTATAAGTAAATAACCGAAAATAATATTTTTTGCAACTGTACCTAATAAAACGTGAAATTAATTCCCAAATTGTGTCGGACACAACTTCACACAGAAGCGAAATTCTGGCCCACAAAAAAAGTGAAGCTGATCCCAAACCTTAGATGGGACACAAATTCATCCGAAAAAAGTGAAATTATATCTCACTGGAGATGCAATTATTACCCATGTAAAGATAGATTTTTTTTATTTATGAGTTATGACTCATCCATGCTTGCATCTGTGAATATTAAAATTTTACTACGAAGTAATCTTCTTTTTACCAAAAAAACAATTGCACTGTCAACTTCTGACAGAATTCACGAAGTGTAACTAATAGCAGCATCTGCGTTTTACGACTCGTTCCTTTTTAAAGCACTTCACCTGAGAAAGACTTTCCTTTATGATTGCTTAGAGTGTGTTCAAAGCCTGTTACAGTAATAAAAAGGACCTTTTACCCCTGCTACACACTAAAACTTTTGAAAAGACCACTCGACAGGTTTTCATAACTCCTAAGTATGATTACTTTTTCTTGTTTACAGTGAACAGTGAAAAAGAACATTCATGAAAATTTCTTCAAAATACTAACTGACTGACTGAATTGTAAAAAAAAGATGTCATTTCCTCTCTGAAAGATAACCTCATTAAAATATCTTTCAAGTGTCTTCCCACTCTTTTTCTCAAACCCATCCACACAGAGCACCTGCTGTAACTACAACTGCCAGTCGTTGAGTTATTCACATCATATGTTTATGCAATCCCACTTCTGACATCCTTCAGAGATAATATATTTTTATTTTTCACTTTTCCCAGCACACACACGCAATAGCTTGGGAGAAGTGCTCCTTCTCGTCTTGGTGAATCGATTAAAAATTCTCAAAAGCCAACATTGGCACCTGCTCTCGAACAGCCAGGGCTCCAGTGCAAAGTGCATTTACAAAAATGCAACAGTTCAATATTTATGTGTGCGACTCGACTGGCAGAAATCCACTTGACACATGACATTCGGATTCGAGAGCGTTGCCATTCTATTGACACACTTGAATTTTCCATCTCGAAAATCTGAATGCTCGAGAGTCCCATATTCCCATTCCCACTGACAACCGACCTTAGTGTCAAGAATGGTACTTACCTTGAGACTGTGAGGGGTGCAAATGACATGTCAGCTGAGCCGGATATTAAATCACCAATTATTCCATTCCACTGAACTGCAAATGAAAATGAATGACACAGGAAGATTATTTCTAACCGCCGCCGAAAACAAAGAGACAAAAAATAGAAAAATTATAAAAGTCTATAACGTTCAATACCTCGTTTGCCATTATTTGTGAATGGAGGCTCGATTTTGACATCGTCGTTGATTGCACCTATTTCCTCTTGATCATCGATGTAATCATTCAGCACGACCCAGTCATTAAGTTGAACATCGTCAACAACATCCCTCGGTCTTCTGTTGTCATCACTTGTGTCAGAGGCGGTGTCAACTTTGACATTGCTGGTTTGACGATGGTTGGCGGTATTGTCATTCGAATTGAAGGTGGCTTGACGTTTAAGGATTCGTCCTTGTTGATCGACGCCCATCTTCACCGAAGACGACACTTTCTGGTTCTTCCTTGTCGGCGGCGGCGTGTTGAATTCATTGCTATTCAAGGTGTTTTCACGCTCTAAGCTGGCTGAACAAAAAGCGATTTTAATTGAACGTGGAGAGAGGTTTGGGTACAAAACACAATACAACAGACACCGGCACGCATCACATTCAATCAATCTCAAGCTGATTAGAAATGGAACACTTACCGCTATCAGGCGAAGAAGCAGAAGAGGCATACCGTCGAGTGCGAGTTCGTCCTTCGGGTGAGTGATATCGACGTTGTTGCTGGTTCTGTTGTTGCTCCTTTTGATTGGCAGTACCGGAATTGGCAGGATATTGATCGTTCACATCGTCCACCATTGATGAAGAATCCTTCGCTTTGAAATGTTCTTGCTCCTTGAGTCCGGCAATTGGCCCTGATGCCGGCTGTCGAATGGTGTTTGTTGTATCACGATTTTTGCCTGATGATGTGCCCTTTGTTGATAGTGTTGGGGAGGAGGAAGTGGAAGAGGATGTCGATGAGGTCCTTCGGGGCATAAAATCATTCAGTGTCGAGAATTTAGCACCGAATAATTCATCATGAACAATGTACAAATGAAATTCGAATTCCAATTCTGTAGCAATGTTGTCGAGCAGATCCATGGAGAGGCCATAACAGCACTTTGTTCTGTAATTAAAGTGCAAGAGCATTGCAAAAAGTTTATTGTTCGGTTGAGAAAATAGTGTATGTAGTTTGTTGGGATGGAGAGGGTTTATGCAATTTATATAGTTGAAGTTTGTAGATTGTTTTGCCACGAAGACACCGGAGTGGGTTTAACAAGTTTGGTAATTTTAAAGTGCGAGCTATTTGGCCAAGAAGAGTGATAGTGGAACAGCAAAACCACAGTGTGTGTGCAAATTGAAGTGAGCAGCGTAATATCTTCAATTTTTCAGGTACCGTACTTATGAAAGTTAATTAAGTGTTTCTTTCATTGCAGTTTTTAATTAGGGTGAGACTTCAGTGAGAAGGTAAGGCACGTGAAACCAGTTGCGATGGCCTTGGCAAGGAAAAGTTAGAATCAAAAGGCCTAATTAGAACAACTAAAATTTAAGATTGGAATTTTTGTCATGGAATAGAATTCAGTACTAGATACAGAGAACTGTCAAACGCTTACTTTTTCGAGGGGTAGGTTAGATTTGGTTATGTTTGAAGTGGTTGTGGATACAGGACTCACTCACTTGGGCTAGAAAATGACCCACAGTTACCACATGCAACTCCTTCTAGTCGAACCATTTAGTGCTTTGTTAGTCAGTTCACTGGGAATTATCATAAAAATATTTTCCCAGGTGAATTTTGCGTTTTAGAAGAGAACATCAGGCCATGTTAAGAGAAGGTGGGAGATTGCTTTCTCCTCTTATTGGTCCATACAGCTGCTGCGGAGTCATTTTAGGCAGTCGAGGGCAATTTAAGAGCTAGTTGAAATACCGACAAGAGATTTTACGTCAGCCTGCCTGTCAGAGAAGAGGCGGATATCAGAAGTTGATAATACGTTTCCGCTTGGAAGATGCTTAAAATTTGTGAGGCAGAATGAGAACTCAAATGAAACTTTTCTGACTCCACCATTATTTGTTTTGGACCCGTCTGTATAAAAATGAAAACTCTTCCAGGAATTTTTCGTATTCTCATATTGCTCTGGAGGCTTTGGAATGATGTAGTCAATATTTTTGGTATAGAACCGAATGAGTTCAGAAAATTGGAAAGACTAGTCTTACTGTTGATCCATTAAGATGAATTTATTCACTGTAGATTTTCTGGAGTATCAGATGGAGGAGAGTTTCAAGGGCTCGCTAATGTAAAGACAGGCATTTCGCTGGTCTCCGCTAGGTTTGTCAGAGTTAATGGCTTTGTATAGTGCCCTTCATAATAACGGATTACCCATTTTGCGGATCGCTTAACTATCGCACAACGCATTTAAATTGTTAAAATCTAGTACAAAATGGTGATTCTGCCATTCATGCTTTAAGTGGAGATTATGGTTTACATAATCGTTAAACTACGCAAGCAATTGGCAAAATATTGAAAAAAATTGAAGAGACTAGATTGGTAAGTGAAAGTGGACTGTCTTACGGCATATTATGGCGTATTCTGCATTTCCATATGAGCCCATATGAAGTCCAGCTTACATAACAACTGAAGCCAGCTAATTTACAACGTCATAGATACGTCGAATGGGTGCTTAACGGCGGTGGACGTGATTTTTCAATCAAAATTTTCTTCAGCGACGAAGCAAATTTCTCACTCGGTCGGTTGGTATTTTTATAAACAAAATTGTCGTATTTGCGGTTCTGAGAATCCTCAAATAATTGGAGAGAGGCCATTTTATCCACAAAAAGTCACTGTTTGATGAGCTCTTTGGTCCGGTGTTGTGATTGGACCTTACTTCTCCGAAAACGACGATGAAACGACTGTCACCTTCAGTTCGGAGCGTTATGGTCATATGATTACCGACTATTTTTGTCTGCTACTGAAGAATACGACTGTGGTTTCAACAAGACGGTGTCTCATTCCACACAACTCGAGTGAATATGGCTTTGTTGCGAGAAACATTTCCTGGCCGGGTAATTTCTCGTCGTGGCGATGTCAACTGACCACCAAGATCATGCGATTTGACACTGCTTGACTTTTTTTGTGGGGCTACGCGAAAGACCGTGGTTATGCAGACAAACCTTTAACTCTTGAGTACTTAAAAACCTAGATTAGTCAAGTAATGGCTGAGATACCGCCCAATACGTGTCAAAAAGTGGTAGAAAATTACCTCAAAATGGACATATCACCACTTTGCCCTGCTGACAGACCTTCTCGTATGTGGAATCAGTGGAAATATTTTCAAGAAGTCGGCTATCGAAGATGTTGCTTTTGAAGTGCCGTAAAATGCCCCTGGTTTAACAAGGACAGCAAGCGCTTAACAAGAAAAAACGCTAAGAAAGTCTCGAGCTTCTGCCGTCCTGAACTGGCAGAAAAACGGCCACACGGCCACCAATAGAAAGGATAATATTCAATTTCTACAAGAATGTTGATTTCACCCTCAAACCATTTCCACAATTAAGATCTCTCCTCAAAAACGTCATGAAGGAATTTCTTACAATATGAATGGAACTCTGATTTTCAATGGAACGACCGACAATTAGAATTGAAAGGAGCAATAAATTCACTGTACGGACAGGTCAAGATACTTATTTGTAATCAAATCAAGGAGAAGTTTAAAAGACAAGGATGTTGATGAACTTGTTAGTAATTAAGGAGACGTTTTACTTACTCAAACATTGGATTTGAAAAATTCTCCGTCTCATCTGAAGGCACTTTGCCGCCGTGATCCAGCACATCCTGGGCGAATCGCTGCTGTGTTTCAATATTGTTAAACATAATCGTCAGATTATGCTTGCGATTCGGCAGCAATCGATGGCACGGCAATCCACGCAAACACAAACCGTCCTCGTCCAATTCGGACGCCATTACAAATGGCGGCGCTAAGGCAGTTACAACACGAAATACCGTTCGTGATTTCGCTGATAGGCCTATCGAAGATGCAACGCTGTATAGGGCCAATCTAATGTTAGATTTACGACGTTGTTCTTTACCTGAGACAACAATGTCTCCACCGGGCCAGACAATCGTATCCAAATGAACGTTTCTGCCTGAAATCAAACCGACTCGTCGCCATTTGGTCGATGGATAGCGATGGTGGAGACGTCTGCGTTGTTGCTGTTGGTGTTGATGTTGTTTTTGTTGTTGTGACTGTTGCTGTTGGGATCGATGGCGGTCTATCGTTAGTTCGTCATCGAAGAGTTGCAACTCGCGGCCATTGGTGTTGTCCGGCACGAGATTGAGGATTTCGAATCGGGTGATAAGGGGGTGTTCACGATGGGCGCCATCCACGAAGAGATCTCCGGACATTGCTTGGGATGTTGAGGCCTTGAGAGCTCTGAAAATATGGAAATAAAATCAGGCTGGGTTAAAGTGATTAAAAGATTGAAAAAAAAAAAAAAAAAAAAGCCTTAATCTTCTCTAACATGGGTTACAAGCGAGAAGATAATTGGATTAAAGTAGATACTTGGATCCATCGTGACTAGGAATGATGTTATGTACGGTCCAGGGGCGATTATTTTTTATTTCATCCTTGTTATGTTTTCCATTTTGTAGCAATATTTCCTTTTCTAATCCTTTGGAGTTCCAAAGTGCTCTTCACCAAATTAAATCCACTTTCCCTAAATCTAACAATGTCGAAATAAACATTTCACACTTCCTGAGTATGCAATGTTTTACAGGACACTTCAAGGTCAAGTGGAAAAGTGAGAAAAAGGTTCACCAACACAAAATATATCCCGAACAAATGCAAAGTACAAAACAAGTGGCTATAATACCACAAATCCCACAAAACACATAAAAGGATATTTGTTAACATTTTTTTTTGCTTGCTGGGTAAACACCCCCCAAATAGTTTTAACACTTTCAACATGCCCCCGGCCACAAGACCCAGAGACGAGAGTTTTCAGAAAAATAAAGTGTTGTTTTGATTTTCCTGGCAGGTCCTTGTGTATGGGTGGATGTGTGTGAAAAATGTAAAAATCAGGATACACCCATCCCGAAAAAAACCCCATCAGCAATAAAGTGGTCAACTCCTACAAAAACCGGTGGCCCGTTCTAAAAAAGAAACAATCGTAAAAATTTACACTTTATGGATGGTGTCCTGCTATGTATCAACTGTCTTTTTATGTACACTGAAAGGATATTCTGTTGGCTTGGTCGGTGGGGGAGAAAAAAAAAATTGCAATAGGGATGCTCCTTCATCTTGGTCTCTCCTTTGTTTTGGATTCAATTTCGAAATGAAATATCATTTTGCCGGCACTCGATGCTCGAAATTTATGTCCTTTTTCTTATAACAAAAACCCAGCGAAAGACACAATGAGAGGAGGTTGAAATGTGCTCTTCGGAATTTGAAATTGTTCTAGTTTATAGCTAGGAGTTCCCTCTTGTTTTTTATTTTTGCTGTTTGGTTGAAATTGAAGTGCATTTACTAAAAATACCGGATCCTTTTGATTTGCTTGCTGTCTCGCGTAACACAATGCCACTGATGGTAGATAATGATGATGAAAGAAGATGTCAAACGAAAACAGGATTTTCATTTATTTGCCAGTCGACCACGTTGTTTGGCAGAATTGCTCTTGAGCTTGGATTGAAGTGGCGGGAGGTCTAGCGCATACACAAGCTGGCTATTGAATTTATTTCTTTGAAAACAGCACAGTTGAAGGGGATGTATATTTTTGTGTGATTCATTTGGTCTTAACTGAAAAAATAGGATAAGGGATAGTGTTCTATACAAACTGGGAGAAAAAGGATACCGTTTCAATGATATGGGGATAATTGAAAATTGGTTATTTCAATACATGGAAAAGGTATTTTTGGAATTGAAAAGGTTGAAAACTTCAATTTTACTTGAGGCTTTCAAAGCTGAATGAGGATTCTGCTATCAATCGACAGCTTGATGCTTTGAAATTCATTTGGAATGGAACCTCTCTCTTGGGATGATAGTGGGTCGTTCTCTTAACTAAAAAGTAGATCATCAGCTTTTCAATTGTAAAGACAATTTGGATGGTATTGGTAGATTTATTTGACTGTGGATTTTGATGAAAGCTTGCAGTACGATGAGTGGCAGAAAAGTTGAACAAAAACGCGGGTGGAACCCCACATGCTGTACACCGTCTTATGAAGTAACACACACCAGAGTGAACAACAAAAACAAACAGAAATCGACAAAAAAACGTGTCAGTTGTATAGGAGCAACGCACACCGAAGCGGACAAAGACAAGACATTTTATCTTTGTCAGCCTCAGTGTGGGGTAGAATACGACACCACTTTTTGTCGAAAGACAAGTCTGAAGAGAGGAACAGTATTCATGTTCTTGAGACCAATTATAGCTGAAGTACGTTCTACTGAAAGACGCTAACGCCCAAAGTGGTAGCAAGTTGGTTTAAATAAGACGTTGATACTTGGATAAGGGGATTGGATGTATCCACCTTCAGGATCAAGGAAATGGCCTTGTCTTCGTCCTGAATACTTAATTTCTACTCGTGATATATTTTGCTATGACTGCATGTGAATTATATGATCAGAAAATCTGTCATATAATTCTGTCTAGGCACGCATTGGGGCTTAAGTTTGAGCTCAAAATGTCGGATTATAAGTTTTCATTCCAGAAATTAAACAATGAAAATTATTTCATTTGGAAATATAAAATGGAGATGCTTCAAAGAAGGAGTCTGTGGGTATGCTATGCATATTGGGTAATAAGGTTCAACTAATGAGGCAGATTTTTGCTCTTCGATTGGATGAGGGTGGTCCATTGTGAAACCAGTTAAGAAAGTTACCCATGGGAGTGTTATGAATTTAAACAAACCAGAATTCAAAATTTCAACATATTATGACCATTTTAAGGATGTGGGTGACAACCACGCCCTTTTAAGTAAACTACAATTTTAAACTTATATTTTCTCTTATATTCAACCAAAACCCTATCAGAATTTTGAATTTAAACGTTTTCGACCATTTTGATAACGTGGGCGGATACCACGCCCCTATATGGAAATAGATTTTTTTCTCATTTATTTCATATCATTTTACCAAAACCTTGCGAGAATTCCGAATTTCAACATACTACGACCAGACCCAGCACAGAGGAGGTAGAAAGAGCCATCCAAAAGCTAAAAAAATAACAAGTCCGCCAGGTCGGATGGCATATCTGCGGAACTCTTTAAATATGGAGGAAGTGTTTTGTTGAACCGCACGCACCAGGTCATCAACAAAGTGTGGGAGGAAGAATGCATGCCCACTGACTGGTCGATAAGCGCCATATGCCCCATCTACTAAAAAGGCTATCCTATGTCATGCAAAGACTATTGTGACATATCCCTACTTGGTGTTGGATAGGATTTTTATCCAACGTACTGTGTGAGCTTTTTAAACCGTTCTGCAAAACCATAATCGGCACGTACCAGTGTATCTGTAGGCCAGGCAGAACAACGGTCACACTGAGGCAAATCCTTGAAAAGACCAACGAATTTCAAGTCGAAACGCACCATATTTTCATCGACTTCAAAGCTGATGGCAATGCCTGAATACGGGATCCTGAACAAACTGATCCAGCTGTGCCGCATGACGCTAAACAATACGCAATGCAATGTGCAAATGGGTCACAGATCATCCAAGTTGTTTCAAACATGCGCAGGGCTTAGACACGGTGATGCGCTGTCATGCGATTTCTTCAACATAGTCCTAGAGCAGGTAGTGCGCAATGCAGGTGTGAGCACGGAAAACACTATCTTCAACAAATCCAGCTTCTAGGCTATGCGGACGACATAGATATCATCGGTTGATCCAAGAGAGCTGTGCTTGAGACCTTCACAGATTGAAGAACCGGCGAAATTTGTTTGTCTTGAAATGAATGAGGACAAAACAAAGAACATGCTTTCAACGAACAAAACAACATCTGTCCACCGCCTAGGACAAAACGTCACTGTTGGCATCAGAAATTTTGAGGTAGTTAAGAGTTTCACCTACCTTGGAGCAAACATCAATCCCACAAACGACACCTTCGTGGAGATCCGACTGCAAATTATCTTAGCGAACAGCTGATACTTCGGTTTGGCAAACCAACTGGGTTCAATCGAAAGACAAAGCTAAACAGAACTTTGATTTTACCAGTCCTACGGCGGCGGCGCCGAATGCTGGACGATAAGTAAATAAGAGAAATTGATACTGGGCACTTTTAAAAGAAAAAGTCTTCCACAAAATTTCGGTCCCATATGCAACGATGGCGAATGGAGAAGAAGGTTCCACCGCGAACTGTATGAGCTTTACCAAGATGTGGATATAGTACAGAAAGCCAAGAAAAGACGACTATATTGACTTAGCCACATTGAGCGAATGAACGACACTGCTCCTCCCAAAAAAGTCTTCTCATTCCAGTCCCCATGGTTTGAGTCGGCAAGGAGGACCGAACCTACGGTATAAGGGCCAAGTGACTGCGGATGCCAGAGCGCTTGGTTTCGGCGATTGGAGAGTGCATGCGCCATTCACGATGGAAGGCTGCAGTATCTCAGGCTGAGATCCTTCTTGGATTATGAGCCGAATAAGTATAAGAAAGTAAGTGTCGGTGTAGCCGCTTAGGCTGGCTAGTTTGTTTAGCCGAAAGCCCAGATAAAATAAAAAAAAAACAAAAAAGGGAAATCAGCAAGCTTTTATCCAGCACCTTAGAGACACATCTAAAGTCGGCTTGCGAACACGTAGACGTTTAAAGAGAAAAGTTTTTAAATTTTAAGTTTCCTGTTTAAGCATAATGTTGACCGAGTTTCAAGCAAAAACTCCAAGTAAGACTGCGAATTTGCATCTCAATCCATGCAAATTTTCTCTCCTCTATGCGATGAGAAAACTTAACCCAGTTTACAAATTCTTTCCACCTTTTCCCTCATTTTTAAGACTTTACTCAAAGAAAATTAAAACAAGGAAGTAAATGGAGAACGCAACCCTTTGCAACACATCAAAATGAATGTAAAGAAAAATAGCAGGTATTACGGATTGCCTTTAGCAATCTCCAGTCCTAACTATCCCGTTTCCACATCGCAGTACACATCGCACATCGAAATCGGAAACAAATTACTTTCTGGTCTCGCATTCGAACAATTCACCATTACAAATGACGACTTCCATTTCCTCATTTCAATTCGTCGCTATCGCCGTCATTTCCTTGCAGTTGGTGTTGGATAATGCCACATTGCTCCAGAAGCTAGAACCGAGAAGACGAGATAAGTTAACAAATCGTGCACAATTTTTCTCAATGGAACTTTAATTTGGTGAAGT
>CAKKXW010000002.1:11396441-11408813 GCA_920937365.1 Sphaerophoria rueppellii | reverse complement strand
TGTTTACATAAAAATTCCTGTAGTTTAAGAAAGTTGTAGTTAAGTTTTCGATTCTTCTAACAGTAGGGCTAAAAGTTAGTTAAATTAAGTTCCAGTTCGGTTAGTCATAAAGATTTAAATGAAAAGTTTTTCGGATTATATTTGTGTTTAGTTTAGTATATTTAAGGTGTTGCTTTATCTTCAACTTTGATTTAAACGGAAGGAAGTGTTTTGAAAGCAATTTCAAATTAAATTGGCAATAAAAATAACATGTTAGGAAGGAAATCTTTTTTAAGGACATTTTCTTTTTTAAGATTATTGTGAGTTTTTTGGTCTTGGAATTTATATGATTTGATTTGTGTTTATATTAGGCTTTTTGAAAAGTAAATTTAGAAATACTGATTGGCTTGACCTTGAATTAAATTGATTGAAAATCGGGATGACAATCTTCTTAGCTTTTGAATTGATGTTGAAAGAATTTGATGTCCTTAAAAATACATTTGTCGCACTAAGATAGGAAATTAGAAAAAATGAAAGCGGAACAAGATAGCATACTTTAAGGAGCTTGTAAAATGCATGTCTATTCATCGCAATTGATAAACAATAAAAAGTCTGCAATGGGAAATCAAAAAGTTTTTCGAGTAAAATGAAAAAAAAAACAACTAGACAGCACCACTAATAAAGGAGTCTGATGTTCGGCTTGCCACCCGTGAAATAGCTTTAACTCCAGCCAAATAAAGGAATTAACGGAAAAAGCCATTGGTGGAAGCACCTCTAAGTTTGTTATCGTTGTTCAAATACATAAATGGAATTGACAGATGCAGCCTAACTGCAGTGTTGAATAACACAAAAACAAAATTTATTAAAGGGTTTTTCAATAGGGACTCTACAAAAAGCTAAATAAAACAAAAACGGTTTTGAACATCAATGAAATTCTTTTTTCCTGTGGAAGTACATTTGCCATTATGTAGGGAACTCGATTTCTTTTGCATGTCTACCACGGGCACGCTTGCAGAAGTCCAGACGCTGAACCCAATTTTCGACGGTTTTCAAGCATAAATCGGACGATACTGCTGCAATATCACGTTCGATATTCGTACGAAGTTCATCAATCGTCGCTGGCTTATTGGCATAAACCATAGATTTGACGTAGCTCCACAGGAAATAGTCTAACGGCGTTAAATCGCATGAACGAGGCGGCCAATTCACCGGTGCATTTCTGGAGATAATGCGCTCATCGAACTTCGTTCTCAATAATTCGATTGTTTGGCCCGCTGTGTGACATGTAGCACCGTCCTGTTGAAACCACATATCGTCCAAGTCCATATCATCCAATTCATTCCAAAAATAATCGG
The DNA here is from genome assembly GCA_920937365.1 of Sphaerophoria rueppellii. Classification (NCBI taxonomy): domain Eukaryota; kingdom Metazoa; phylum Arthropoda; class Insecta; order Diptera; family Syrphidae; genus Sphaerophoria; species Sphaerophoria rueppellii. The sequence continues at coordinate 11,407,479 of CAKKXW010000002.1, read as the reverse complement.
TTAGCATTGAGCGGTAGCGATTCCCATTCACGTGTCGGTCTTGATCATCACGGAAGAAGTACGACCCAATGACACCACCAGCATGTAAACCGCACCAAACAGTGATTTTTTCGGGATGTAATGGTGTCTCGTGAAGCACATGTGGATTGCTGTCCGACCAATAATGCATATTTTGCTTATTGACGAAGCCATTCAGCCAGAAATGAGCCTCATCGCTGAAGATGATTTTTCGATGAAAATCCGGATCATTTTTAAGTTGTTGCTCAGCTTAATTCACGAACATACGACGCTTGTGGTGATCAAGCGGCTTCAGTTCTTGCGTCAATTTGATCTTGTAAGGATGTAGGCCAAGATCTTTCGCGAAATTCGCCACAACGACGTCATAGAGATGCCCAACGCTTGAGAACGACGTGTGAGAGACTGATTTGGGTCTTCCGCAATTGATGCGCTAGCGGCAGCAGTATTCTCGACACAACGGGCACTTCTCTGTCTCACTGGCACGGGAACATTTTGTACTGAGCCTGTGGATTCAAATTTTTCCACTAGACGCTCAATAATTGTTGATCTGGCAGGACGATTATGACTACCATAAATTGTACGTAGCGCTCTTAAAGTGTTGACCACTGACTCCGAATTTTGGTAGTTAATTTTAATAATTTGGACACGTTGTTGGATCGTATACTTTTCCATGAAATTTTACTGAAGAGAAATGTCAAGAGAGCGGGATAAAATATGGCGTCGTTTGCTGTCCCTATCGGTCTTCTTTTGTAGCGTTCCTGTTGAAAAACCCTTTATATAATTTTCAATGTTCAAAGTCTTAAGGAAAATATATCGTTTGTATGCCGTTTCAACTATCGTTACCAATTTTCACAATCATTCAAAATTATTAATTCAACATCAATCCGACTGTTACCCACGATCTGATTCCCTTATTTTCATCTTTCAAAATATTTGAAAATAGACACATCATTTCACCTGCGCATATGCATCACCAGCACCTGCACGTGCATAAATAATTCGAATCCATTTCACAGAATTTATTTCCACCAAAATGATGTGCTATTTAACTCAGTTTCTGTCAGTCAGTTGCACTCAATTTCGACTCCACAAACATCTCTCCAACCCGCACTGTCATGTTCCGAAATTCAACTTTTTCAGAATTTGCATTGAATTTTTTGGATGCATTCCAAGAAGTACGATAAGGAATGATGTTGGATTGGTTTGGTTGTGGAAAAAAAGAGGTTAGATAGTACGCTCAGAGAAAAAATGTTCATGATTCAATCTGGACGTTTCAAACGTCAAAAACTGGAACTTCCTGATAGTATTTTTTTTCAGTGTATCAATGTTTTTGGTGTAAATTTATCATCACTTTGACTGGGTGGATTGTTTTAAGCATCGCTCACATGACTTTTATAGCATTGCTATACCTATAACTAGCATCTTCTTCAATAAGAAACTTTTGGCGCAATTTAGAGTAGGGGAAAAGTTGTTTTTTCCTCGATATTCCAAATGCATACCTCTTCATCGAGAACCAATTGAAAAGTTCGTTGTTTGAAGAATTTTGCAAAACAAAGTTGACAGCCACTTTAAGAATGAAACTCGATTTGGAGGAGTACGTTCCTCTAAGTTGTTTTATGGCGAGATTTGAGTTGGGTAAATGAATTAACAAAACTTCTGTTCTTCGATGAAAAAATCTAGGTCGCGCAAGTTGAACTCTTGAACTCATAGTAGGTATCAATTCTTTCCATTTTTGGCGTCGTCGTCTATTTTTTTTGTATAAAACGACAAAAAACCCACATACAAACAAATCAACTCCATTAGTCTTACCACGTCAAAATGTCAAATAAAAAATAATATCCCCGATGCAATTTTTTACTTCCTTCGAAAATCCACAATAATATTGGCAAAGGCAAAAGACAACAATTTTAAAAATTCTAAAAACGTTTTGTTACCTAAGTGCCGTTATTTTTCTCAAGCATATGTGAGATATGACCTCGTGGATAAACTACAATGCCATGCCATGGTGCATCGGAAGTGCATGTTGTTGTTGTCATTACTTCTGTCTCCAAAAAACATATTACTTTTGCTATAACTTTGAGAGTTTGTAGAAGGGAACTGGAACCAGTAGAGCATGAAACAAATCCCAAACTAGCAGAAAGGGTACAACTTCGCTAACACGTGAATGTTGATACATTAATCTTTTGGCAGGTGCAAAATCGCAGCCACAACGACAATCCTAATTCCATTCTGAATTTGAAAAAAGACATTTTTACAGGTTTCTATAAAACTACGAAATAAGGTGACAACAAAATATGCTTGCACGAGTGCATGTGGGTCTTGCTGGTTGGTAATATACACAGACACTTAATTTGGATTTCGAGGTTTCGTAGAAATAACAGTCGGGTGAAGCAAGAAAAATTATACTTTCCGAAATAAGCCAAAGTATCATCTGAACATGTCTCTTGACACAACATCGGTCCATAACGATTGCATTAAAAGAAAAGATTTAAGAGCAGAATATCTTCTCTCATAATTTTTTTTTGTTTGTCGAAATCCGATCAGCTGTTCACACTTTGTAGCTTACGAAATTAGTTCATTAGATTATTAGGACCTTATATTAAATTTGTAAATTGTCTTGGACAATACACTGTACCTTCCCTTTTTTTTGGATTTAAAAAAAATTCAAAGTAAAATTCTCACCTGGAAAATAATTCAGCTCGCTGCACATCCAACCGGCTGGCTTTTCCGAAACATCCGCCCATGAACGATGGTGTTCCTGTTTTGCGATATCGGGTATCTCCACCACCGTCCTCATCGTTATCGCCGATGTCTAATCTCAGCCTACCGCTGCCCACTCTCGACATGCTATCATCACCTGTCGGTCTTCTTCTACCAGAATTAGAATTTCTCCGACTACCACTTTCGAGCCCCTTGCGGCTGTTCCACGGAAGTGACGCCCTCTTCACTTTACCTGCCAAAGAAGCACTCTCTTCCCCAATGTTATCGGCACTTTGTTTGTTGTTGTTGGTATTGCTTTGGTTTTCATTTCTTGGTGTTGTCCAAGACGATTTGTCATTGTCGACTTTTTCGTCTTCCACTTTATCGTTTTCATTGTTTTGATTGGTTAAGCCACTTAAATTTTGATTATAACTACTATTTCTACTACTTTCACTACTACTGCTGCTGTCAGTGTTGACACTTTTGTCATTCGTGTTGTTGTTGTTGTTGTTGTTGCTGTCAATATTTCTTGTGTTCTCTTGTTTGTGTATATAAAAACTAGAATTCAATTTGTTACTATCACCACTACGATTGATATTATTACTACTATTTCTACTACTATCACTACTAAATGTCTTACTGCTATTATTACTATTTAGATTTTTTATTCTATGCTCTGAATTTTGTTTCTCTTGTGACTGATTACTGTTAACTTTATCCAGCTGCTCGCTGTCCTTGTCGTCGATAAATCGACGTCGTCGCCTCCGACGACCCCGTCGGCGACGTCGTTTCACCCGATCATCAGGCGACCAGCTCATACTGTCCCCATACGGATTGATACTAACACGCTGGCGTGTCTTCTCCATATCACGGGCTGCGTTTATTTGTACCTGCGCCCAGGTTGAGGCAAACAATCGAATGGTCGATCGAATGAAATTCTGATCGACGGTCATTTTTATCGGTCTGAGGGCGAGCAAACCGACCGGAAAGTCCTTGTAGTGATGGAAGAGGACGTGTGACGATGCCGACGAGGCATTGATGCCATAGTGCAGGGATGAGGTCCGTTTTGGCTTTGGACTTTGATGATTTGCCAACGATGGCGCTGAGTCACCATTACTCATATTCGTTCCACTACCACTTAGTACATTGTAGTATGAATCGAGGTTTTTATTGTCAAACTTTGTGGCCTCGAAGAATTTCCTAAAGCCCGGTTGATCGGCTTCACCGTCTTCTTCTTCTTCGTCGCTATACTCCTCGGATTCCATTTGATTCGCTTTGGTTGTGGAATAGCCTGTCTCGGCACTCTCATATGAACTCTCATGCACATCAACGAGATACCTTCCCTCTGCACTAGCCACATCACTGGCTGGATTTTGTTTACTGAGCGTCTCGAAGTTTGCATCCCCACGTTTATGAGGATCTACAGCATTGTGAAAAGGATTCCAACTTGTGTCGAAACCACCTCGCTGATGGAATCCAGCTGGTGGTGAATGATGCCGGTGCTGTGGTACTTTTCCATTTCCACTGGTGCTTGCAATCACAGTTTCATCGACACCACCATTGATACTGCTGGTAAACTGCTTCACAGCCTCGGGGAAGTTGAGAAGACTGCTACCGTCCTCATTCACTGAACCATCAACATTAACGTCATCATCACCGACGCTGTGTTCTGGATGGGGTTCTGGGCCACTGGGTGGTTTATTTACATCGAAAAATTCGGCGGTGTTGCTTGTGTCGGCCCACAACCAGATGAAATGACCTCCGGCCATATTGAGGCGTTTAGCTTCTGACATCACATTTCGGGCCGATACGAGGTTGCATAGGAGTAGGACGATGCCACGTGTGGAACGGGATATCTCCGCCAGTTGCCTGTGATGGAAGACAAAAGATAAATAGAATTTATGTTTTTGTTTAATTTATTACAGGAATCAAAGTTCAAACGAGGGTGGAAGATGGAAACTTGCGAGGAAGACGGAAGCTGAGAAATAGAATATTGTGAACCAAAAGCTCGATATTTCTTGAAGAAGTTGGTAAACCCTATTTTGTGGTTTTTGATTTACTTTTGAAAGTGTCAAAAGCAAGTGGAATTGTTTCTCGATAAAATTATTATAAATGGCGCCCAACAAAGCTGTTCATCTTCCTATATGTCACAAGTATGAATGGAATTTACCCAGGAGAAAAGGAATCCATGAATAGGGTTACATTTTTTATCTCAGAGCTCGCAATCATATTTGTCGTATGTTAGTTACGTCGTTTTCTTAAATTTTAAGAGAACATTGCGGTGTATTGTTCTCAATTGTAAAACCAATTTTCACACAATCACCACCAGATTTCCTGCTACAACCATAAAAATTCTCATCACACTCTGATCATTATATTTGTCCAAGCACCTGCGGGTATTTCATGTTTTCTTTGAAATATGTTCAAAGAATCTGGCTGTCTCGCCGAGAACGTGATTTCTCTTCAAGCAGCGAAAACCAAAGCATAAAACATTTTTTCTTGCCTTTGAGCATTTCCTAAATTGCTCCAATATTTCCAACATTATGTAATTGAACTTTTGTCAAATTTCCCACTCTACCGGTCATTGAGGTTTGTGGTTTGGCGTTGAGCATGAAAAATTGGCGCCCAACGAAAAACCAATAACCTTCGGGGCACAATATTCTTACTTCCTCTTCATGTAATTTTTTTATCTCATTCTTTTTTCTTATAAATATATATTTTCTGATTAAAATTTATAGCCGACAAAAGGACCATGCCATAGGTAGACCATTGGAAATCAGTAAAATCAGAAAAAGTAACGGTTGCTGCCGAAACGGTCAGCTTGTAACAATTTATTTGAAGTCCTTCTTCATTATGCCTTGAGGTCAAGTCAATTTTAATAGGATACTAGAGCTTATCTATCTCGGTCGCTCACTCTATCTCTGCCTCTCTCCATGTCTTACATAATGTCCTTAACCAGCCAAACATACAAGCGATTGGTATGGCAGCCGGAAGGAATTCCGTTCCAAGGATATTGTATAGCCGTGAATCGTGTTATATTTGCAATTTCGAGGATACAATTTAATGCGCTCATATATCATGATACAGCGGCACTTCGGATGGGTAATAACTAATGGAACGAACTGAAGAAGTAACCAACAATTTTGAGGGTTTGAGGACGGAGAGTAGAGCAGAACTTTGTGTATGGGTTGATTAGGAACTCGGTTAGAACTTTCCAAACGCAAGCAAACAAATTCGGAGATATTTATTCTGAAACTGTTGTTTTCTGTCTCCATCTGAATGCACACACACACACACAGAAATTATGATTCCTCACATGAATAAGGGACCTTCAGGGATGACAGAAGAATGAAGAAGTGTGTATACAATTTCGAAAGTTTGAAGTTCTGTTAACTTTGGCAAACGAGTTACATTTGTGTTACTAATTTTGTGTAACTTGATTGCAATAATGGCTTTCATGAAATATGAAATGATAACCGAAACTCATAAGTTTTAGGTGTTTTCGAAATAAACATGAGTCTGGCAGTAGTTTTAATTGCATTTGTAAGGATGTGCAGTTGGAGTGTTGCGTTACAACTCTGGAGAGCTTCCATATTTCAAATGAGATCAGGAATTCTGGGAATTGGTTAATTTGAAGTTGAATACAATTTGGAAATACTTGGCAATATGAAATTGGTGAGTAAAGTGTTTTTATTTGAAAAATTTGATAGGTAACTGGCTCTCTTACAACTGATTCTTGTGAAGGGGATATAACCTTAGAAGGTGTTTTAGATAGACCTCAAAAACTAGCTTGGTTTCAAGTCCTCAAAAAAAGACCATAAGAATTGTATTCTGGTATGGATGGATCAACAAACCCCTCTACTTTGACCACAACATGAGATGAAACCAACTCAACCACTTAATTGTCATGTGGGGACGTTAATTTGTATTTGTTTCAACCACACTTACTTCTGTACCTTCTTCATAAACAAGAACATGCATAGGTCCCTTAACATAAATAGAATGGTAATTGAACTGAAACCGTAATATCCTTTTTTTCCTTGTTTAACTTTAGTTTCATTTAACTACAAGGCTAAATTGGATGAAGTCTTTTTTGTCGTATTATTTCGCATTCTTGAACCAAACGAAGGTCTAATTTTTTCCTTTTGAATTGGAATTTGCAAATTGGTCTTTGGCAACTGTATTTTACTGCTTATGAAAAGTAAAAACGGACTAGAAAGCCAAAGCGAATAAAATGAAGATTGTAAGTGGTTGCGGTTGAAGCGTTTTTCTGTAGTAAGTATCGTTGTGGTTGACTCCTGGCAAAGATAATATTTTTTTTCTCCACAGTACTTAAGTGGAATGGAAATCGTTTTCAAAATATTTTTACTTTTTGTGGAGCACTTTTCTCTTTGGAGGGGAAGACAGTTCTTTCTGCACTAGTTTTTTAAAGAGTAAAAGAGATAGAATTGAAAATTTGTGCGACTTGCACTAGATAGCATTGAAATAAAATATGTACATAATAAAAAACACTCATAAATCTGAATTAAGTGTATTGAAAATTTATATTTTTCCGATTTGTCAAAAAACTTGTGGGCAAGATTTTTGAAACATTAATGTTTTTGAACGCTCCGCTAGCATAATGAAAAATGAATTAGAATTAATGGTTCAGCTTTATATAATTCTTTAAGCACTTCTTCGGTACATCTGTTATTCAAACAAAAATGTTTGGCTAAGATACCGTTCAAAAATCGGATAATAACTTAAAAAAAAAAGAATAGAGTGGCATGACAGTTCTTGAAGAGTCAAGACCTATTTAGAGGCTTACTCTCATCAACAATTCTCTGAATACGTATGTAGAATTGAGGGGACTTACAATTGAACGCTAATTTCGATCGGAAAACTTGATAACCACTTTTTTTATGACAGATTGATACTCTTGCAAGTTTTATCAGTTCTTCGCAAGAGATAGTACCCGTGAAAGATGAAATAAAAACTTGTATCTGCACGAGTAGTATTCGAACCCACAACGTTCCGCTTAGCAGATAACAAATATAACAACTGAGCGACAGACACTACAACCTTACAACTAATACTGACTGCGTTAAGAGTAGAAATTTTAAGTAGACATTACGAATTATATTCATGGTTTTATTTTTCAGCCAATATGATTGATTGAATTGAAATAGGGGTTAAAGTACACTGGGACCTAAAGATCTATATTGTCCCCTTAGTGAGCTGATGAATTAGTTCCTGAAAATACAACTCCTCCTCTAACCTGATGTCCCTAAGGAATGTAAGAATTCGGATTTCTAATGCAGATGGAAGATCTTTCTCTTTAATCTGATTATGATCTAGTTGTTTTAACCTTTGGCGGATAAGTGCACCGCAACTCCATAGAATACGGTCCGGTGATTCATCTGCTTCGTTGCACAATCTGCATTATGGACTTTCGGTGGTTTTTTAATTACAATGACTCGAGTTTAATCCAGCCTAGGCTGATGCAGGTCAAAATGTCAAAAAGCGCTTTTTGTTGTAGTCACCCAGAAGCATCTTCGCCTGTCTCAATCCACGCAGTTGTGCCAATATCTTGGCTATCAGGCCATTTTGATGAATAGAGTTCGAGCAGACCTTTCTTTTGATGTATCATTCGATGGGTATCAGAAGAATTTTTTTTCTGTCAAAATTTTAGCAAGGGTTAGCCCATGATGTTTTTCGAAAATCACGAGCAAATCGATTTCGCTAAATGCTACGACTTACAGCTAAACTCTAATCTGAGGTCTGGTATCCGATATATTGGGCTGGCTTATTCCCGCGGTGTTAACGATAACCGCGATATAAAAAGTAGCATTTGTCATTTTTTGACATCTCAACTACCACTTCCTATGGGAAAAATCATGTTGATCTCTTGTTTTATGCAAAATTTAATCTATCCCACTGGAACTGTCCAATTAACCCTGATAAAAAGTAGCCCTTGTGCTTTTCTAGACCTATGTCTGTGCGCTAAGTTTCATCCAGATCCGTTCAGCAGTTCTGTTAAAAACAGAAACAAATTTATGTTTGCATTCTTTCTTTCATTTTTCTAGTTTCAGGAAAATTTCCAAGCGTGATCAGTCATATCACTAATATGGCTTTGGGGAAAGTAAGCACCTGGGCTGCGAGCTGTGGACTAGGTTTTAACAGTAATAAAACCGAGTTGATGTTTTTCACCACCAAAACCAAGGTACCACATTTAACCCTACCTCGGTTAAACGGTCAAACACTATCATTGTCTTCCAGTGCTAAATATCTGGGCGTAATACTAGGCACCAAATTAAACTGTAAGCTTAACATTGAAGAACGGGTGAGGAAGACGGGTGAGGAAGACGGCAAAAAGTGGGGCTTCCAGTCAAAAATGATAAAATGGACATACACAGCGGTTGTAAGACCGATACTTGTTTATGGTTCCAGTGTGTGGTGGCCCGCTTTCAGCAAAGCTTGCAAAGTAAACAAGCTTACAAAGGGGCAGAGAAATGCTTGCGTAGGGATATCAGGAGCAATCAGGTCCTGCCCAAGAGATGCACTTAACGTCTTCCTGGACCTTCTTCCGATTGACTTCTTTATTAAATATCAGGTGTCCTGCAGTATCTTGAGACTCAAAGAAATAGACTGCTGGAAAACCAGATCCTACGGGCACTGCAAACAAAATACTCTGATACCATCAGACATCTACAAAGACCGATTACTGCATCCCTATCCTAGATATCTCAAAGAAGTTTAGAGTCTTGTTCCCGTCAAGAATCGACTTGGAGCAAAGCAACGTGACGGAAGACTTCGACACAACTATCTTCACGGATGGTTCAAAGATGGAATGCGTTGTAAGTGCAGGTGTCTTCTGTGAATCTCTTAAGATTTCAAAATCCTATAGACTTCCCGATTTTGCCAGTGTATTCCAGGCAGAATTGTTAGCGATAAGGAAAGCTTGTATATAGCTCTTAAAAATATCCGAAAGAATCAAAATGTAGCTATACTAACAGACAGTCAGGCAGCTATTAAAACCATTGATTCAGCTTTATCATCCTCTAAACTAGTCCAGCAATGCAGATAGGCCCTCAAGGAACTTGATATGAGCAAGGCAGATTAGCTAGCTAGGCAAGGATCAGCCCTTCACATCTCACTGGCAGTGAGAGTATATGCTCCACTTGGAGTTGTAAAGGGCTATATCCTGACCGAATACACTTCAGAAGCAAGTCATAGGTGGAATAGTTTTACAAGTTGCGTTATATCTAGGAAAATCTTGCCCGCCTATAACAAACCAAAATCAATCAATTTAATTTCCAAGCCAAGGCATGACATAGCCAGGATTGTTACTACCTGCACAGGGCATTGGCCCATAGGGGAGCCGTAGCTGTGAGAACCAGTACGAAAAAGAAACGGTCCCACACTTCCTTTGCCATTGTCCGGCTTTGGCTATGAAAAGAGCACTCTACTTAAGTAAAGATTTCGTCAACGGTATTGAGGAACTCTCAGAACTCAAGATCAAAAATTTGATCTCATACCTCAAAAACACAAAGTGGCTTTAGCGCCATCCCCTCCTATCCCTCCCTCACTAAATGGCACTATGAATTAATAGGCCGTAGGGTAGGAGAATAATTCAACATTATATATAGGATTGTACGCGCGGAACATACATCATCCATAAACTATGACCCATTTTTAAATCTATTTGGAATCTCACGAGGTACCAAAATGGCGCACTCAGCGCTACCTATACCTACCTACCTTCACCCATATATCGCCCATTAACTGCAATATCTTCATAATTTATGTTTTGTGAACAATTTTGTGATTAAATAAAATCGTTATATTCTTTTGAATTACTAAACGCCAACCCCTACACTGAAATTGAAATAGATAGATATTCGCAAAAAAAACCTTGACAAAACAACGTTCGTCGGGTCGGCTAGTTTTTATATGCATAGAAGATGAAACTTTAATAAATGTACATATTTTTAATTGAATAACCCACACTTCAAAGTTTTTTTCCAAATCGTTTCCCTCGCTCCCCTCTGAAAGCCCATTTCCCCTTTAAGACTTGGTCATATTTGAATTGAAAGGATAAAATTGCTGCGGATGTGTTAGACAAGATTACTCACAAAACAGCATGAACCGCAAAAAACCCAAAAGGGGCAAACAAAAACTCAGATAAAGGAACAAAATTAATATTTATGACTATATGTGGCGCTACTCAGCGGCGGCAATGGCAGCGGATGCCATTAGCGTAGACTATGTAAACGCAAAAAAAAGCGAGAAATAATGCTCCAAGGATGATATTCCATTTTGAGTCGAGCGAGTGTTTTTC
>CAKKXW010000002.1:11356735-11381350 GCA_920937365.1 Sphaerophoria rueppellii | reverse complement strand
AGAACGTGTTTTTGTGTTAATGGAATTATTTTTGTGTGTGAGACTTTATGTATTAATAAAGTAGTTTAAATAAAACTCAGCAGCCGCAGCGGTGAAGTAGTAGACGGAGATCAATTCGCGGGGTAGTTGTATTTAAATTGGTGGTGTAACAAAGTGCGTAAGGATAAGTGTATCCTGTTTATAGCTCGCGTGATGTCCTAGGCGGTTCATTATTATTTTCTTGTTTGTATTCTTGTGTTTGATTAAGAATTTGGATATCTCTTTTAATTTAGTTAATTACAGCTAAGTGTATTCATAGACGAGTTTTTTGTATTGTTTATGTGGTGGTTAAATTTATGTTGATGGGGCGCTTAACTAGAGGCAGATGATGAAGTGGCGACGCCGACGACTCAAAATAAATTTGATGAAATAATTATGTATTTCAGAGTGTGTGTTTTTATTAAGGTAATTGTGTTTTTGTGCAAGAAATCAATCAAAATGAGTATTTGTTTAAGTGGCTGCGGTTTTGGCAAAATGATAAGAGATCATCAAAGTTTATGTGTCCTTTTTTTGGGCGATGAATTGAATTCCTTTAACTTAAACCACTAACTAGGGGTATTAACCATTGTTTCCTACGAAATTTTAGGGTTTAACATAAAATTCAAATGTTTTGACTCTTATAAATGGTTTTAATCGAATATCAATATTCAATTTATGTGTCCTTTAGGAGGCATTTTAGCATCGTTCTGATCGGTGGTCAGCTGAAAAATATGACGGTTGGTTAAATTTTGGCATCGTCTTGGATGAGTGAACAACATTGTAATGGACGTGTTTTAAAAATGTTGCTGACAATAATGCAAACATATGCAAATAATGCAAATAAAAACAAGATGTCTTTGCAGTTCATTTTATTTAACTTTTTCTTTTTTCGATTTAGGATCTTAACTGTGGGTGTGGGCCTAAAAATGTTGAATAAGGGATTGGAGGATTCTACTTTTACTACTGTTAAAATGAGCCTGTAGTCATATGGTATAGACCAGTAACAGTCCTACTTGTGTCTATTAAGTTTCTATTTAATCTTTCATGTGTAATTCCTCTTATGGGAGTACTCACAAGACTTCCACGAGTATCTGTTGTCACGGAAAAGTGTGTGGAAGTATAAGCGAAGGAGTTTAATAAACCTTGAAATTAAAATTATCCATACAATACTCAAATCCTCTTTATTTAAAACTAGCCGACCCTGCAATTCTCGCCATCCTTCAGAGCATCTCCAGAATAATTTTAGTTTACACAAATATTGTTAAAATGCAATGTGATTTGCTTGAATCCAAATAGAGAACTATATATTTGTATTTTTCCAAAATATACAACCAACATTCATGCATGCAGTAAAACGCAAATTTCATTGAAAAATTCAACATATTCTCGTTCTTCGTTTGTGTTTTGACTGTTTCCCAAAATCATAATTCCATACAGCTTTTTATTGTACCCCTTGTTGACTGATTTTCCCGTAAGTTCCCAAAAATTTGCTTTTATGAAGGCTATATCGCTATATGTATCTAAAGTGATTTTTATTTTTAAATGCATTAAGGACTGAGCGGATTAATTGACCGGACAGACAAAAAAACTAATACACCTTGAAGTTCTTTGTGCTTTCGCAGAGTTTTTCCATTTTTCCATTTGAAAATCGGCGCATCTACAATAACATGCAATTTTTCGATTGAAAACCAATGAGTTTTAAGAGTTTTTCTTCATTCATCAAGAACTTTCTATTTTTCCATTTGAAAACCCTTTGACACAAGAAATTCCAAGTAAAAAAAAATCAAACTCCCGACCTTTGTTTGGTTATTCCAGTTTTTGCAGTCTTCTATGAGGTTCTTACAATTTTTTTCACAGAGACCATCACTGAATACAACGGTATTAACCATGAAAATTTCAAATGTCAATTTTGGATCATTTCGGAGTCTTCGCTTCGCTAAGTGGGCTTGCGGTCGACTTAGAGAAGATGACGATTTTGCCAAAAAAAAAAATCATCTTTTCAGATGAAGCTCATTTTCATTTTGACGGATATGTAAACAAGCAAAATTGTCGCATTTGGGGCACAGAAAACCCTCACACATACATTGAAAAGCCGACACACCTAAAACGAGTCACTGTTTGGTGCGGATTTTGGTCCAAAGGCATAATTGGGCCATTTATTTTCGAACCTGAGCAAGGAGTGGCCGTAACAGTCAATGGCGATCGTAATCGGGCCATGTTGAACTAACTTTTATTCACAAAAATTGAAGAGGAGGATTTTGACGACATTTGGTTTCAACAGGACGGCACTACGTGCCACACAGCCGAAGCTACACTCGACGTTTTGTGTCCTGTTTTTGAAGATCGCATTATCAGACGCAGAGCTGATATCGTTGCTAAGATTTGACACCGTTGGACTATTATTTGTGGGGTGCAGTAGAAGATAAGTGTAACGCCGACAAGTCCAAGACAATTGACGCTTTAAAGGACAATATTCGTGAAGCCATGGGTGAAATACAGCTGCACACAATCGATAATGTGCTTAAAAATTAGACCGATCGTGTAGGCTACTGTGTGGCTATGGTTAGTGGAGGCAGTCATTTGAATGAAATTATTTTTCATTACTAACCGAAAGAATTGTACTTTCAAATAAAAAAGAAATTTGAGAAAATATTCAGCAGTTCTTTTCTTATAGTATTTTCAAAAAAAAAAGGTATTTGTCGGACCCTTTATTTTGAATTTAGCGAAATATCATGCCCAAATTTTAGACAGGAAAAAAATCCTTCAAGAACCCATCGAGTGATACATAAAAATAAAGGTCTGATCTCTGGTAGAACTCTATTCATCGAATTTGGTGACAAGATTTTTAACGGCCCGGTAAGCGAGATATTTGCAAAACTGTTAATTATTCGTAAACATTTTACGCAATTTCACAAGATCAAATCTTCTCCCACACTCTTGCTGTGGCGAGGGTCCTAAAAGATCTCAACAAACATAAATCCGCTGGTCCCGATGGCATCTCCGTGATAATTCTCAAGAGGTGTTCTTCTACGCTGGCAAAACCCTTGGGTAAGCTTTTCAATCTATCCTATTCTTCTGGGCTCGTTCCAATCAGTTGGTAAACAGCATTTGTTCAGCCAATTCCGAGAAAAGGTGAATCTTCTCCTCCCTCCATTTGTCGTCCGATTGCACTTACGTCCGTCCCTTTTTTCTAAAGCCATCGAAACGCTGATAAACTTTCAACTCAAGAAATATCTCGAAGATCGTAAGCTTCTAATGGCCAGCTAATGACCGGTGCAGTACGGCTTTTGCAGCAACAGGTCCACTGGTGATTTGATGTTTTATCTCACCGAACAATTGAACAAGTCTTTACATCGTTCTGGAGAAAGAAAATACGTACTTTCGGTTTCGATGAATCCCTTCTTCATTGTATTAAAAACTTTCTTTCGAACCGTTCAATACAAGTTGCATTGGACGGATTCAAGTCTGTAACCCACAATATAAATGCTGATGTGCCCCAGGGCTCCGTTTTGTATCCAACCCTCTTTATCATTTTTATTAATGATCTCTTGTCTGTAACTTCTAATATAATAAATTGTTTCACTGACGTTAGAATCCTTAGCTTTTCATATTCATTCCCAGACTCACATCCCTCCTCTTCGGATGTGGTACTGGAACGGCAAAATATGATAATTTCATTAAAATTTGACTTAAACAGCATTGTACAATGGGGAATAAAAAGTCGCGTAGAGTTTAATCCTTTGAAAACCCAATGCTGTCTTGCATCGTTGAAGCGAGGTATACCCCCCTTGCCACTGTCCATGAATGGCACTTGCTTCAACGAGACCGAACATCTCGAGATTCTCGGTAAGTGAATTACTGACTACCTCTTGTGGAACGAGCACATATGCGATGTCGTCAAAAATGCCGCAATATGTTTGGGTTTCTTAACACGCTGCAAGACGTTTTTCCTCCCGTCTGATGTGGCTGTTACCTACAAGACTTATATCCGTCCAAAGTTTGAGCATAATTCTCATCTCTGGGCTGGTGCTCCAGCTGTTGAAAATGCTTAAACCTCTTGGACGGTATACAAAAAGAGTCCAAAGAATGATTAGTGACAGAGACATGATCTACTCATTCACCGTCGTAACATTTTGTGTCTCTCTCTGTTCTATCTTTACTTTTACGGTAAGTGCTCTAGTGAAATAGCCAGTTGAATTCCTCCCCTTAAAAAATACTTGCGCTTCTAGGAATGCCTAGCAGTTTATCTTCGAACCCAACCTCGGACGTACTCTAAAGTAAGAGAATCGTTCTTTTACCGAACTACACAATATTTCGTTATGTTAATATGCGTGGCGAATGCCGATAAAAAATGTCCGAAATATTTAATAAAATTCCCGAACGAAAAAAAAATCCATTAATATATGCCGGTACTAAAAATGACGTTTACTCGTGCAATACGAACCTTACTCTAACTATTGAGACCATTGGTGTCTTCAAATTCAGGATCCCATTAAGTAAAGCAGAACCAAAAAACGAATACCTACTTTCCATAAATTCGAGAGCAATAAATCAACCTCTTACTTTGAAAACTCTTGAAATTTCAAAGCAAAAGAAAGTCATTACTCTAACTTTTTTTTGCAATAGGCTTCATATATGCACCTATCAATCATTTTTGTTTTGCTCCATGACATATTTTACACACCACTGGGATTTGCCATTAATCACTTGACTCCTGGAACTCTGTTCGATGAACAAATTGAGATGCACCAACAAGCCCATACTTCTCATTTTTATTTCCCTTCTCTCTATTTCCATTTTAATCCCATCACTGCATCAGATCGAAGTCTAAAACAAAACGAAGTCCTCAACTTGAGCACAATGCCACAGAGAGTTCACTTTCAACTAGGAGTAGTTCGACTATGATCGACTATACCCATAAAAACTCAGCTTTGACATCCTTATAATGTCATGTTAAACACTCAATTCCATTTTTTTTTCTATTTTCGATTGAACACTTCAACAAGCCAATCACGCAATGTTCAGGACCCTTAACGCCATAAACAAGGACGATAGAGAAGCACACAAAAAAAATACAAGGAGTGGTTGTTAACAATTTACAAAGCCTTCACAATCCAAACAATCCCTATACTCGCTCCTTCTCATTCTTTCGGTCTCAGTCTCTCGAGCACAACACCAATCCCGAATGATATGAAAAATTGTGTTTCCACTTGAATCGCTGCCAATGTGCATCTCCAGCTTTAGCAAGCACAGCAACTTACATTACAAAGTCAGACAGAGCTTGAATCCTTTAATAAACTGTTTCTGAACTTGAGAGGCTCTGTTTTAATAGTCCTTGTGCTTCATTTTTATTATGCTTATGCTCTCGTCTAGAACATAGAGATTTCGACGATGACGACGACGATATGCCATCAGGGTCTTTGGTCTTCCACAGAGATTCTGTAGCAAAACAATAAAAGTACCCATAGAAGAGAATAAGGTCCTTGACAGCGCGTGCTGTTAGAGGAAACAATGAGAATAGTTTTATCCATCGCCCATCAGTATTATGCCATTAACATCAGTAGGTCTTATCTTTTTTGTTCACAAGCTCAGATAGGGAAGGATGCTTTTGAGAATGTTGAGCGGAGAATAGTTTACCGAGTCCTTGGTATTCTGCAGATTGGTTTTCTAAATTACTTTAAACGCGTTCATTCATAAACTTTTGTTGTTGAATTTGTTTTTTCAATTCCCGTTGATGTAAGTCCTTACAGTTCAAGAGTATCGACGGTGTTCACATCACAAGGTCACAACAATATTTCAAAAACACAATTCACAGCACAAACAATTTCAACCTTGCTATTCAAAATGCATTAAGGAGCTTTTAGAAATCTCATACGAGCACTTTGAGTTCTCTCATTTTCACAACACAAACCCAAGCAATACATTTGCGACAATGAATATTATTCTTAAGTGCAGCTTAAAAAAAAAAAACATGAATTTATCATCGGGTGTTGTTTCGCATTTAAATAGATTTTTTTTTCTAAATTTCTCGAAGGATCCTAAGCTTGACTCGTAATGGCTTCCAACAACGTATCTCTTTCACAACGGCCACGTTTCAGATTCCGTGTTAAATGGAATGTAAATTCAATGGTTATTTAAGGCATTGTCATTAGAAATGGTGCCATCATCGTGGTACTCGTTGGCAAAACGGAAGCCAACCATTTTGTCAAATCGTCTTAAGATGACGACAAGACAAAAAAAAATTAAGTGGAGAGGGAATTTTCGAAAATCTCTGTACTTAAGAGTTAAGTTGGTTAAAGCGCTTCACGACATTAATTGGGACTTAATTTATATTCGTAGAAGCGAAGACATTTTATTTCCGTTATTGGCATAAATTATTCAGTCATCAATTTAAAACGACGCTTTTGTCTTGATTCTGGTGTAGGAAATCGATTTGTTAGTTATTTGTTTGTTGTTTGGAAATCACTTTGAATTTTATTTTGCTTTTAAACATATCGCCCTCTATACAAGAATGAGCTCAGATCCATATCAAATCCATATCTGTGCTCCTTCTTGGATGAAAGGCGGTACATTTTTCCTTGATTTTTTTTTTCATTCCATGTGTGCTTCATTAATGATTCATTAGTTGCTTTTTTTATTAGTTATTTTTAGTTATTTTTTTTTATTTTACTATTCGTTCGTTTCTTGTGTAGCGGTCACTACGACGTATACTTGTTTTTTTCTTATGGTATTACATTCAATCAAAACAAAAATCAAAAAATCTTTTAAAATGATTTTTTATCGTTTGGCAAGTCTTGATGGAAAGGCTCACAATATAAAAGTTACTCCTTATTTTTCAGCTACATTAACAGGATTCAGCATTCAGTTAGAAGAGTTTTTCGTGCGATTCGGGAAACTTACGGTTCGCTCTATCGACGACTATTCAAAACAACATTCACATTGGGTCCCAGCTAAAATTAGTAGATTGTTACTGGTTTGACTACATCAAGCACGTAGTGATGAGAGCAGGTATTGCAGATGTAGCTAGAGGGTACGCGTCAAATCGAAAGATTTGCTTTTAACATTCGACAACTTGGCGAATTTTACATGATAATTTTAGCCTTAAAGCGTACTAGATTCAACTTGTGCAAGAATTGGAGCCAGGTGACAACAATTTGCGCCGCGTTTTCAGGAAATAGGCTGTGTTCATGTTAACGACCCATATTCTACCTTAAATTAAAGTCCATGGTCTCGGTGACCACTGGTTTTAACAAGCCGAAACTACCTTTACTACTATAATAGAGGATTAAAAAAATGCATTTTTTGAGAACTAATTTTTTTGAGCACTTTATTTCACGTTTTGCTATGGTAAACTGACACTTGGAACATGCGGTATCACACCTGTGGACAATCTGAACGTAAAGGGTCCGCCAAATGCTATACAAAAAACTACTGAATATTTTCTGATATTTCCTTTTTTCTTTGAAAGCAAAATCTTTCCGGTTAAGAATGGAAAATAATTTCGTTCAAATGGCTGTCTCGGCTGGCCATGCAGTAGCTTACACGATCAATCCAATTTTTAAGCACATTATTGATTGTGTACAGCTGTATTTCACCAATGGCTTCACGAATATTGTCCTTTGAATAGTCAATTGTATATGGCTTGTCAGCGTAACACTTATCTTTTAAGGCACCCCACAAATAATAGTCCAACGGTGTCAAATCGCAGCAACGACATCAGCTCTGCGACTGATAATGCGATCTTCAACAACAGGGTGCAAAACATCAAGTGTAGCTTGGCTGTGTGGTACGTATCGGCGTCCTGTTGAAACCAAATGTTTTCAATATTCTCCTCTTCAATTTTTGTGAACAAATATTCGTTCAACATTGCCCGATAACGATCGCCATTGACTGTAACTTGCACTCCTTGCTCATTTTCGAAGAAAAATTGTCTAATAATACCTCTGGACCAAATTCTGCACCAAACAGTGAGTTGTTTTGGGTGTAGCGGCTTTTCAATGTATGCGTGCGGGTTTTTTGTGCCCCAAATGCGACAATTTTACTCGTTTACATACCCTCCAAGATCAAAATGAGCTTCATCTGAAAAGATTATTTTTTTGGCAAAATCGGCATCTTCTCTAAGTTGATCGCAGGCCCACTTGGCGAAGCGAAACCGCATTGTATGGTCAGTTGGCTTCAACTCCTGAAACCAATTGGACTTTGTATGACGTCATACCAAGGTCTTTATGCAAAATTTGTCTCAATGATGTCTCCGAAATGTTCATTTGTTGAGAACGACGGTGAATTGATGTTGATGGTGCTTCATGCACACTTTCTGCCACAGCAGCAATATCCTTGGGTGTACGCACTGTTTTTGGCTTTTCACGCTTTGTTTTGCTTCACTTTTTTCACAAGATAAAGAACATACGGAGCTGGCGGTGCTTCCCTTCCTCCCAAATTCCGTACGCAATTTTCGCACACATTCTGCAACATTACCACGATTGTCAAAGTAATGTTGCAATATCTCCCAGCGTTGTTCAAGCGTATGTACACCCATATTCGTTCAGTGGAATATATAAAGATAAATAAAATTATCCGTCGAATCAGACATGTCCTAAGTGTTTCTATTCACGAAATATGTACTAGTTGAAAAAAAAAAGTTAGATGACAGACCCTTTAATCCTAAGTCTCAGGTCTTGAGGAATAAGACAGCTTTGACTGACGTATTGAAAGCCAGTGTTATGCGTGAAATACCAGTTGCTATGTTAAATTAAATTACAGTAAGTTTGACCGAAAATCAAACTCCACGACGCACAGTGGTCTTTTGGCTTTTTTTCACTTTTCTAAGAACCTTTAACGTCTGCATTGAATTGAAAAATTAAGTTTGTTAAGGGTCTATTTTAAAATCAAATAAAACAAATCGTATATGAAATACGTTTCAGTTAGTGGCGACATGGATGGCGCGCTTTCGAAAGGTCCAACTGTCGATGTCATTGGCGCTAATTCAGGCTTAATTTGACCGATGGCATCGATTATGTTGGCGGCTTATTCGGATAGACATTCGACTTAAGAAACTCCACAAGAAAAAGCCTTAAGGGGTTGAATCACATGATCTTGCTTTCCAATTTACGTCGTCTAGGCGCGATATCCCGAAATCACTCGTAGAGAATTTCGATTAAGTTTTGAGCTGTATGGAATGTAGCGTCATCCTGTTGAAACCATATGTGCTCAGTAACCATGTCATCCAATTCGAGCTATAGCGATCAACATTGACGGTGATGGCCTGTTATTTGGATGTATTAGCATTTCTAGAATTTCTCGTGGATTGGTTTCGTCCCAAATTTGGCAATTTTGCATTTATCCGAAACCCAATTAGCGAACACAAGACAATGCGTATAGTCCTTAAGTTTCAGTTGCGGGGTCAGTTTAGTTTTGTATAGGTGCACTCCCAAATCAATGCGACATGCCATGTTTTTGTGAGCAACGCCGAATCGACTGCCTCGTATTCTGCTGCATACATTTGTTGAGGTACTGATGTTTGCCGATTGTTCACTGGCAGGTGGACTTGAATTTGGGCCCTTAACATTGAATAGTCGACTTGGAAACAAAGCGTTCATATCGTTGCTGCTAGAGAATACGCGTTTTGATAAAAGTTTTATCATTTGCACGTGTTGTGCTCGACGCTGTGACCTGCCATGATGTTTTGATGATGATGATGATAAAATCAACCCGTCCCTATTATTATGCACGTATAATATGCTTTACGCTTTAATTTCCTCTACGAACTAATAAACAATTGTTTGTATTTATTTATTCACGTGCCATTAATTCACTTTCAAATTGAGATTTTAATCGATATTAATCTTCTCTCGCCGGAAGTTAAACATAATTTTACTCATCATTTCCGGTAATATTGTCTTAAGACGCAGTCATTCATTAAGTATAAATTTCCATAGAACTTGATTCCTAATTATTAAAAGCTCTTAATTAATTCTCTTAATGAAGAGCATACCGCGATTATAGTCAGCCAACCGAAATATTTAGTTCTATCAGAGACTCGCTTCATTTAATCGATTCTAATTAGAATAAGACTAACATCGATAACACACACTAAAAATAATCGATTATAATCAATTATCAAAAGTTTTATTTTTAATTAGGCATCTGAAGGTCAAGAACATCTGGGCGTAATTTTAAAGAAACAAGAAAAGTTGCCAAAGTTAAATTATGTCAGTGTAAAAGGAAAATGCTTAATCAGGAACGTCTGTCATAGCCAGGATATCAAAACGTTTTTTTTTTTATTAAAGAACAAAGTTTAATCTCAAACAAAGGTCCGCTTTTAAAGAAAGAACAACTTACAAAACTACTTTACTTCTGCATTTGAAATATAAAGCGCACAAGCTACAATGGATAAGGATTAAACAAGTATAGAAGGTATCACAATTCGCATATAATCTCCAACGAATTCCCCAACCAGCAGTTATAGCAACTGACAAGAAGTGCCTTGCCCTTAGTAGGACCAACCAACACACCGAAGAGAAAAAAAATAGTCAGTACAGAAAAGATAATAAAAAATCGTAACAAAACCCATTCAATTGAATGAGTTTAACTGTATTACGCCAGAGAAAAGAGCAGTTCTCTTTTTATGTGAGAATTTTCGAAAAGGACTCTCCGAAATGGAAATTGTTTGACGATAGCGGTTGGGTTTCCACCTTTCCAGAATCAGTAGAAATGTTACAAGAAATCTATGAAAGAAAACTAAAAACTACAGGACTGGTGTATTTTTACGAGACAAGATATCGTTATTCTGGTGGAAATTTTAAAATTTTCCTTCTTATATGTTTTATTTAGTTTTTTTTTTTTTGTCTCCTTATTTCGAAAAGTAAGAGATTTTAAAGCTCAAACTTTATTGAAGCTGTTATGTGTTTGGGGGCGAGAGATAGGAACTGTGAAACATAAAATAGAAGAGATATCCCTTCTTATCGACAAGGACTATGGGGACAAAGTTGAATTGAAAAATATACTCAAGTTATAATCGTTGTTGTAAAGTAGCAAAGTTTTTGAAAGTGCAACTAAAAATAAAGAAAACAAGGAGTCCACTTTAGTTGATTGTGATAATGGACTCATATTAAGTGCAACTAAGTTAAGTTGGGAGAGAAAATTTATAATTGAAGCAATTCGGATAAGGGTTCGAATGTCATAAAATTGTTTGTGCAATTAAATATTACGGGCAGAACAGAATCACACGTACTCGAACATATCTTTGTAATAAGGTCACAAATAAAAAAGGATACTAACTGCAAAGTTGGTTTTGGAGATTCTCTCGAACAAAGGATACAATTTTATTGCAAAATTGAAATTGTATTTGTTTTTATATTTCAGGAGAGATAACTTTTTAACATAATTCTACCCAACGTATTGTTAAAGCGTCTTAAGCTCTTCTAAAAATAAATAAATAGTGTGGCGCCACAGCTCTTGAAGAGCCAAGGCCTAAATGGCTTATTCTCATCAACAATTCTCTAGGTGCGTGTGACAATAATCCGCACGTACCAGTGTGGTTTACGGCCAGACACAACAACGATAGACCAAATATTCACACTGAGACAGATCCTGGAAATCCACCATCTTGTAATCGACTGCAAAGCTGCTTATCATAGCATCCTCCGCCAAGAGCTTATGATGGAGATCTCTGAATTTGGGATCCCAACGCTAAACAATACGCAGTGCAGTGTGCAAATATGTAACAGCCCATCCGAGTTGTTTCAAACATGCGCAGGTTTCAGAAAAGGAGATGCGCTGTCATGTGACTTCTTCAACATAGTGCTGGAACAGATAGCGCGCAAGGTAGGTGTGAGACCGAAAAACACTATCTTCAAACAAATCCACCCAGCCTCTAGGCTATGTGGACGACATTAACATCATCTGTCCATCCAAGAGAGCTGTGCTTGAGTTCTTGACAGCGATTGAAGAAAAGGTGAAACGCGTTGGTCTTGAAGTGAATGAGGACAAAACAAACAACATGCTATCAACAAACAAACCATCATCTGTCCACCGACTATGATAAAACCTCACTGTTGGCAGCAGCAATTTCGAGATAGCTAAGGAGTTCACCTACCTTGGAACAAACATCAATCCCACAAACGACACCTTAGTGGAGATCCGAAGAAGAATTACACTAGCGAACCGCTGCTGCTTCGGTTTGGCAAAACAACTGGGTCCAAAACCCCTCACTCGAAAGACAAAGTGTCTGCTATACAAAACTTTGATTTTACCAGTCCTACTCTACGGCACCGAGTGCTAGCTTATAAGTAAAAAAAGGGAAGCACTTTCGAAAGAAAAATTCTTCGACGGATTTTCAGTCCCGTATGCAACGATGGCGAATGGAGTAGAATGTTCAATCGCGAACTGTACGAGGCCTCATCGAACGAATTGACAAAAACGTTCCAGTCCAAAAAGTCTTCTGTTCGCCGGCCCCTAATGGAGGTAAAATCATGGAGCTGGAAATTTAGAAAGGAAACATGTTTCCGAGTACATATTCCCCAGTAAGTGAACGTGCTGACCTACACCTTCAAGTGGTGCCTCTGAGAGGTTCTTGTCAATTTATTGGCATGCGCAAGCAGTTTGTTATAATTTGCACAAGGAGGCCTTATCTGTGTTATCGAATTGCAGACTGTTGTAATTAAATTACAAAAGGTCTTATTCAAGCAAAATAAAAACAATCATCCTTAAATAAGTCTTAAAATAACACTATAGAAGCTATTGCTTCTGAATGTTCAGGAATCGGACCTTATACAAGATAAATTGTTACTTGGGTAGAATCAAACCAAGATGAATAAGGGCTGGCACTAATTCAATTGGTACTGGTGTGAATCCGGATGCAGGGTACCCGCTTCTTTCTTTTGAAAGTTGAGGTGTGCTTTTCTAGCTGGTGGATCATGAGGGTGAATGTCAACACTTAAAAACGACACCTGTGTGAGTGGTCACACGTCAGATATGGCTTAATTGCTAGGTGCTGACGTTAATCAATTCATGCTTCGCCGGCCCCAGGTTCGAGACAACCAGGAAGATTGAACCTCCGCCACAAAGATGAAGTAGCCACGGATGCCAAAACGCTTGGTTTTGTCTATGGTAAAATGCATGCGAAGAACCGTTCACCGTTCCCGATGGAAAAATGCTGTGTCTCAGGCTGAGGTTCTGCATGGATTGAGAGTCACAACCGGCTAACTACAATAAACAATTAACGAACTTTTTAATGAAAAAACAAAATGGTAGTTTTAATAGAAAAACATTAAATGAGATTCAAATTATAATTCGACTCGATTAAATGAAAAGAAAAAAAACTTTCTCATTTCTGATTAAAAACTTTTTGTTCGTCCTTTTCAAATTATGGTAATGAGGTTTTTGATGATGTTTCCTAGTTTCCATTTGCGTTTTCAACATTTCCTTTCCTGAAAATATTGATGATGATTTCCGTTCAAAAATTACAATGTAAACATCTCTTTCTAATGAACGCATGCAAAGCCACTGTAATTTTCAAAAGAAGAAAATACAAATTTGACACCGCGCATTCGAATTCAGCATTTCCATATGTCCAAAAACGATTTTGCCAATAAAACTAATTTTAAATTCCATTGCACAATAATGGATATGCACACTCAAAAAACCAATAAATTTCTGTACACACTTTAATTTATTTATATCCCAAACAAACAGAGGCCGCAGCACACAGAACAATTGGACCGATTTTAAACAATAACAAATTTAACTTCCACGCCGATAACTTTGAATGAAAAACACTCAATGTAAACAGATTAAATGAATTCAACACGATGAAATACCATAAACTATAAAATTCATTTAAATATGGAAGAGTGCAGCGCAACAAAATAAATGAATGACATATCCGTCTAGCGGCAGATGCACGAACTAATGCAATTAAAATGAGATTAATTGCGAAAACGTGTGTTGATTTTTGAAAACTATAACAACGCGCACACACGAGCTCAGTATTTTTATTTATTATCATTGTTTAAATGAAGCTGAAAGACATGTTATGACATTTGACGTTCGGCAGAGCACTTGCTTATGATGTCAGCAGCAAAGGACAAAGGCTGATAGAGGGCGTCCATTTCGACAGATGAACACAATCGAAACGATGAATATTGCAAATTTTTGAATTATATTTATGTCGGCAAAGTCCTGAGACTCATTTCTATTTTTGGAGAAGAAAGAAAAACTATGATTTTCGGTTTAACTTGTCTAAGTCGAGAAATATGAAAAGTTTTATGCAGGCAGATGATACGATTGTCCATGCTTGGAGTCGACAAAGAAAAAAGCAATTTTTTCAAGGTTTGAATATAAAAAGTTAATCGACTTTACTGGCAGAACTTTTCAGACTAATATCAGAATTTGTAACACACGAATTTATTAATAGAATGGTACTGATAGTGGGAACGTATCACCGAGCATCGAATAATAGTGTTGCTTTGAAATCGATAGTCGATACAAAAAATATATCGAGATACTATCGAAAATGTGTCTGCAAACAAAGTTTTTGATTTTACATCATTTCACAAAATCTACTGCAAAGTGCTACTAGTTCGATTTTTATCGGGTGGAAGAGATCAAAAAGAACGATTTCGAAAGTTTTATGTGATAAACATCACAGAGTTGCCTCAGGATGTGGAGCCAGTCGAAGAACGGTACAGAATATTCGGTCTGTTTTGATTGAATGAATATCTTGGAAGGAAGTTCCCCCATTTTTGATCTAAAAAAAAAATATCCTCTTTTCAGATTGAGACGGTTCTACCATCGTAACTCCTGATGGGGGTTTTTCTTTTGCAAATGTAGTTTCGAAAATCGGCTGCCGGACAGTTTATCTCAAATCTCTTGCAAATAGATGACTGGGCGGAGGAGGATCGTAAAAAAACATAAAACTAATGTTTGTGTTATGTTTTGTGAAATTCCTGCAAAAATAAAAGAAAATAATATCAGCTCAGGAATTTTTCCCGAGGGGAATAAGCTATAAGAGAAAAACTTAAACTCGTATGTTATTGGGGAATGAATAAAAGAGGGCTTGGTGGAATGAGGTGTAGATAGTAAATTGTGCTCAGTCTCTGGGTTTTATTGGAAAGATTAAAGCAAATTACTTTATCTCAACAAAACGTATAAATAAATTGCTTCAATGGAATGAGAAGACTAAATAAATATTCGAAGGAATGGAAATATTTGGTTTGTCTGGAGTACACTACGAGTCGCTAGATTGGGGTTCATTCTTACATTTCAGCACTATCTGAGTTTCACAAAGTAATGCTTCTATTTTAGTCACAACTCGAGATTTTGTTAATGTTTTTTTGAAAACAAAAATGCTGTAAGTTAACTTCGGTTAAGCAGATGTGACGAGTCGATTCTGGGTGTAAGGCTGTACCAATGAACTCCGTACTACATCCGCATATTCACAAGCATATGACGTATGTATTATACGAGTAAATATTATAACTTTCCAGTAGATTTCTGAAATTCGAATCCGACGAGGAAGTTCTTCCGATGAAAAATAAATAAAATATTTACAGTTTATTACTTCCTCTGAAAAGAACGAAACAGCGATGAACGAGCATGTGAATGTTTATTGTTCACCGAAGGAAAAAACAATATTTCCTAAAGGATAATATCGCAATGATTTTCAAATGGATTTTTTTCCCCTTTGAGTGTTTGTATTTTTAAAACCTCTTTTGGTTAAAAGGAGTTAAAGTACAGAGTTTGAGAAAAAAATCTATTTAAGTGCAGTTTCGATTTTATTGCAAACTCATCATCTTAACTTGAAAAACTTTTTATTGAAAATTTGCCAGAAATGATTTTAAGCAAATTCGATAAATTTCACCAGAGCCAAAAGGACACATTTCATATTTGCTAAGCCAAAATTCAAATGCATATTTTCAATTCATGCACATGCACACGCATGCTGAAAGCAGAAACGGCATCCAGACCCAGAGAATGGGAAAAAGAGTAAAATCAATCTGTTTCGGTAAAAGCAGAGTAGTTTTAAGTGATTTCAAACTCAAATGAGACTTGAGGAGCGCTTTCTGGAGCTGGGAATGGATATACATAAAAATATCTCCAAACCAAATTACGCCCATTTCTCGTGTCCCAGATGCATATCTAAGGAAGAAAGGTTCCTACCTCTCATACCTGTGGGTAAAGGGTTTTTGTTCAAGAACTGTCTAGTTTTGCAAATTTGCTCAAATTTTTGTTAAGGGTTTGTCTGATTCCGTTCGTTTCTGGTACGGCGGCGGCGCTGCAAAACAAAACAGCAACCGTATGTCTAATTTCAGGGGAATCTGCTTGGAGGAAGATTATGGACATGAGTACGCGTCTATGTAGTGTTT
Source organism: Sphaerophoria rueppellii (assembly GCA_920937365.1). Lineage (NCBI taxonomy): Eukaryota > Metazoa > Arthropoda > Insecta > Diptera > Syrphidae > Sphaerophoria > Sphaerophoria rueppellii. The sequence goes on along the minus strand of CAKKXW010000002.1, from coordinate 11,364,968 downwards.
TTGCTAAGAAACAGAGATCAGAGTTTATACCTGATAGCAGCTTGATATAGGTAGAGGCAACCTTGTCAAAAAGCGTTGATACTTTAATGGTTAAAGCAGGGGGAACATGGTTCTGTGATGCTTTTTATTATCCAGCTGAGGTAGAACTCAAGGCGTCCAGGGACGTTCGAAGAAGCATCAAAACTCTGAGAGAAAGTTCGGCGAATTAGGTTGGGATAGAGTTCCCGGTCGGTTAAAGAACAATAAGGTTGGAAAAAAGTCCCCGGTCGGTTAAGCCACAATAAGGATGGGTAAGAGTACCCGGCTGGTTAAGCACAATAAGGTTGGGAAAAAGTCCCTGGCCTTTTAAAGTGCAATTAGGTTGGTATAGAGTCTCCGGCCGGGTAAGTTACAATTAGGTTGGGATAGAGTCCCCGGCGAGTTAAGGCACAGTTAAATTGGGATTGAGTCCCTGGCTGGTAAGGATACAATTAGGTTGAGATAGAGTGTCCGGCCGGTAAAGCCACAATAATGTTGGGATAGAGTCCCCGGCCAGTATATCCATTGCTTGTTTTATAATGATGGCAGTAATTGTACTGTCTTGATGTTATTTGACGGGGTTGGCTTTTTCGTTTCCTCTTTATGTTTTATGTTCGATGTGTGCTGGTAAGTAGCTTGCGGCGGTTGTCTTTGATTAAGAAGAGGGGGCGGTGCGTCGTTGTTACAGTTCGTAGACTTGGCAATCGAAATAAGCATTCCACAATCAGTCTAAGTCTAAGTAACAGTCCAAGTAACATAACGATTGCTACCTTTAGACTACTCACAGGTGCAGTTCAACGATCGTCAGAATCCCAATTTCATAAGATTGATAAAGATAGACTTCATATTTCTACATCACTACAATAAGCTCCTGAAAAAATGATGACAGACTGAAAAAAAAAATATGAAAATAAGACCTGGTTTTCTGAAGAAACTTCGGCGAGGATCATTACACAAAAACCATTGAAAGCTTTCATAGCAAGGTTCATGACATTGGATTAGACATATTCCTCGAAAAGGCAAAGACTGACAATTCAGTCAATTCAAGCGTCGGATTCTCATTTATCTTGTGAACCTCTAAGCCACCCTGATTTGTACCTTTCACCAAAAAACGTTTATTCTTCAAGACTTTTTTCGATACGAAAATAGGCAAAATGTTTTTCAAGCGCATGTGAGATATTTGTAACATTTCGCATTTATGACACACCGCTTATATGAAGTTCTATTAATGTCCTCATCTAGGAAACGATACTTGAAGCAATCTTTCGAATTTCTCAAACACAAAAGAATGACAATAACAAACACATAACACAAATTCTAGCAAATAACTCAAGCTCCCCTGTGTCCCAGCTCCAAGAGAATTCTGCTGTGAGAACGAAAAACGACTTGGCATCCAAATAAGACGACTTCCACTTGAAGATACCCTTTCCCCCATGCCATTACTCGCCTCAAGGTGATGAATGACATTTCTCGCCTCTAGGGTCGATCTCTGAGTCTCTCCCTTATTCCATCCTATTGCGTCATCGTCAAGTATAAGTTTATTCTTATCCCAGAGGATTTTTGGTTGCTCTCTTTTGCCAATAAGGAAAATGGAATAATAAAAGGAGGTGCGATGGATTTGTCAGGTGAAAAGTGACATTTAAGAGGGAACAAAGTGACGACTTCGATCAATTTTGATAAGGCCTTGGCAATTTTCAGAGGTTTACGATATTTCTTTTTTTATGTCGATTTATCCGAGAATTGGAGTTGCAAGCAAGTTAAACATATATTTGACAACTTTCTTTTGTTCAGCTTCCCTTTTCACACTTAAGATGAATGATAGTGAATCGGAAGGAGAGATAATAATTCTGGTTAGAGAAAGGCAACTCACATTGTGACAAAATTTATTTTAATACGAAATACGACAAGATAGAAAGAAATAGAACTCAATTATGATATGAAAAATAACCTTGTGCTCGACGTATGGAATATAAATCGCGTGGCGTCAAAATGGATGTTCGCCTTTGAGCATCGAAATCAGATGAAGATGAAGAAAAAGTGAAATACATTATTTCCGGCGGAAAAAATAAGAGCAAAATCACTTTGCGCCTGAAAGGAAAATCAAATTAAGCTGACGCCAAAATGATGACAACGACGACGCGACCTATCGACGACGCGCGGGGCACGGGAAAGTTGGCATCTGGGATTCTGGTGTAAGTATGCGAATAGTACCTTGTAAGAGGTAGGAAAAATGTTTGGACAAACTTTTTTGTCTACTTTCATATTCGTTTTTGTGGGATTTATTATTTATAAACTTATTCGGTTTAAGGCACAAGTGTTTGTGGTTATAAGGATGATGGGACAAGCGCCACCTTGATGTTTCTGTGGATATATTAAAAATTGTTCGACTAAGAGTAATTTTTTTACATAAGTTGAAGGAGAGGAAAAAGGACGACAGTACTTGAAGAACTTAATCTGTTTAGCTTTTTTCGAATATGACAAAACTTATATTCTTTCCTAGAAGTGCATGAATTCGGAATTCATTATCAAATAAAAAAAGGCACACTATTCATGGTTGATTTATTGCATATCAAAAAAGTATGTTGTAAATATTAGCTCAAAAATATTTTGAGTAGCAAGAAACTATTTTATCTACAACCTACACAATTAGGTTGTTCGGCTGTGCATGACATTTTATTTAAAGAGACTTAGGTTGACAAGGGTAGAAAGTGTATGCCATTTTTTTCTATCTGATTCTGGTAATCTTTACGAGTGGTTGAATTGGGATGTCTGAAAAATCTTGAATATTTTATTCATGGGCTTACATATTAATTTTAAAAGGGTCTTCATCTGAAATACGTTTTCAAAAAAGTTAAAAAACGGATTCCATACTAAAGGAAAATATTGTTATTTACGTTTTGATAAGATGTACCTCACTTAATAGCTTATATTATTATTATATACTTACATAAAAATAGTAAAGTAAATTAATTAATAAAATCCCAAGAAAAAAAAAAAAATTTCGAATTAACGGCATCACCGTATTTAGATATAGCAAAAAAGACGAATGTTTCATAATCAAAGGTTAAGCAATTATTTCTGTTCCTAATAGAAAATACTTCTAAGGCGATATATGAGACGCTAGATTATCTTTTTTTTTTATTTTAGCCATTCAAATTCAAGAAATTTAATAAAACTAACTTGCAAACTTGAAGTCCTTATACCCATTAAATCTCACGATTGATATCAGATATTTCCCCTTCGGCTGCAAACTTAATTTCATTAAGAACCGATTTTATCTGATGAATAACGCATTTATTTATTCGACCGATGAATACTCAGATAAGTTTATTTGTCAATTTGTTATTTGTAGATTTTTTAGATAAATGAAAAATCGGCTATAATGAGATTATTTTTGCTACAGTTGTTGCATCCATTATTTTTTACTCGTCTCATTAAATAAAATAAAGTGTTCACCTTTCTCTCTGACAAACAAAGATTTGTTATGCTGACAGATTTAAACAGTTTAAGGCAAAACAACGGCTTACGCGAAAGTTTTTGTTATAATTTTTATCTTACTGTCAAACTAGATTTTTTTTTAAATATTTTTAGCAATTATTTAAATAAAAACAAGTGCATTACTTTTACACAAAAATGAAAAAGATAAACACACACAAACATATTTCAAAAAACATGAGTGCGACCCATGTGGTCCACACGACTAACTAAGTGAAAAATAAGTGAAATAAAATATAATCTTAGAAATTCATTTTTAATTGTTTAAATCAAACTGTTGTCAATTATACTAATGAAGGTTTACCGATTTAAAGTCATAAATATTCTATGGACTGTTTTTCCATATAGCCACGAAAATAATTTCCTAATGGATTCCTACCGATTCCGAACGGTAAGAAACTTTTTCATGACAGATGACGCTCTTGGAAGTTTTGTCAGTTCTTCGCAAGAGGCAGTGTCCGTGAAAAATGAAATAAAAACTATGGGCACTAGTAGGACTCGAACCCACGACGTTCGGCTTAGCAGCCAACGCACCTAACCACTAAGCTACTGACACTACTTTTCATTAATGTTAGGCCATAAACTTCTAGAGATAACGCAATCGTCCCTCGATTTCCAGGAGTTATTGATTATCTCTTTTGATTTAAGGCCTATCTTCTCCTTGAGTACCCCAATCGGGACGAGTGGTCCCCTATCTGAATGGTCGCTGGTGTATCTGCTTCTGACCCTTTCCTGGATAGTTCATCTACTTTTCGCCGAAACTAATTTTGACTTTGTTTATAAAAAAATATTGACAAATAATATAGTTTTTTGCATTTTTTGCTGAAATTATCACAATTTTAATTATATTAGGGCTGTCTTAGATTTTGACCCCCATTAGAAAACCGCTAAGTCAATTTCGCTCAAAATCAGTTCTTAACAAGGCAATACCGCGTCGAATGAGACCAATTTGAAAAAACGTAAGGCACATAAGAGGTTTCGAAGCACATACGCACATACAGTGCCTTGCATAAGTATAACCGCACCCGAGAAAATCTTCAATAGGAGTGACTCCTAACTATTTTTTTATTGAGTTAAATCACTGAAGAAGCAAATTGAGAAGAAAATAAAGTTCCGTTATTTCCTCTCCTGGTGTTTAAAAATTAAAAACAGATTTTAATGTATTGCAAAAATATAACCGCACAATGCAATCTCTTTGAAGCTGCATTCAGTCAAGTGCTTTCAAATAAAAAACAACAATGCCACGTGGTACGCATTTAAGCAAAATTGAAAAAGGCAAAATCTTGGCTTTTCGGTCAAGCGGCCTAAGTCTTAGGGCTATTTTAAGACGAATTTCACGATCGGATCGTGTCGTTCAAAATTTTTTAAAACATCCAGAATCTTATGGGACAAAAATAAGACCCGGACGTCCGCAGAAGCTGACACGTCGCGACAAGAGGCGTTTAATCAATGCTGCATCCAATTCGGTGCATTCTTTGTCGGAATTTCGTAACGAATTGGGTTTAGGAGTTTCGGTTTCAACCGTTTCTCGTGCTTTAAAAAGCAGTGGAATGATTGTTCGGGGAAAAATAGTGCAAGCTCCAAATTTAACAGCAGCTCACAAACAAAACAGATTGGAATTTGCCCGCCAAAACATAAATCAGGATTGGGAAACCGTAAGTGACTTTCTATTAATCTACACTAAAACCTCGTTATTCCAAATGACATACTGGAATGAATGTTTTTTATGAGGTTATTTTTAGTGATGAAAAAAAGTTTAATTTCGATGGACCAGATGGTTTTAGCGAATATTGGCACGATTTGAGGAAAGAGAAAAAGTTTTTTTCCAAGAGGAACTTAGGTGGCGGCAGCTGTATGGTTTGGGGGGCCTTCTGCGAGCGTGGTTAGGTTGTACTTGCCTCCACCTCTACCAGAATGAACAGTTCTGACTACACTTCGGTCCTTGGGGAGAATTTGGTACCTTATTTAAGACGATTTCGCTGAGTTGAGCATGTCTTCCAGCAAGATAATGCCAAAATTCATGTAAGTCGTCAAAGTTTGGATTGGTTCGAATCGAAAAACATTAATTTGATGGAGTGGCCGCCACATTCTCCAGATTGCAACCCCATCGAAAATCTTTGGGGCATTTTTACTCGCAAAATGTATGCCCATAATAAGCAATTTGCTAGTGTTGCTGAGGTGCTAGAGGCAATTGTGACAGAATGGAACGCTTTAGACGACTCCATATTGAAAAATCTAGTTAATAGTATGCCAAAAAGAATTCTAAGATTGGTGGAAAATAGAGGCAACAAAATTGCGTATTAATTTATTGTTAAAAATGAACTTAAAAAAAAGAAAAAACAAAAAACTATAAATGCGGTTATATTTTTGCAATACATTAAAATCTGTTTTTTATTTTTAAACACCAGGAGAGGAAATAACGGTACTTTATTTTCTTCTCAATTTTTCTTGATCAGTGATGCAACTCAATAAAAAAATAGTAAAGAGTCACTCCTATTGTAGGTTTTCTTTTAAATGCCTTTTTCCGTGTGCGGTTATACTTATGCAAGGCACTGTACGTTCAAAAATGCACATAGACATCATGCTAAAAAGGGTTGATTCAGATTCTAGTGATCCCAAAACATGGAGATATGCAGAAAGTGGAGATTCATAAAATCGGCCCCCTTACAATAACTTCTCTGTTAAGTTAATAAAAAAAATGTATTTTACTAAGAGGCTTAGCTAAAACTATCTTGCAATTTTACAATAAAATGGGTGGAATACCGCCAGAACCAGAAGAGTATACTTTTTTTTAGAAGTGAAAAGAAGCTTAAGAATTGATCAAACTCAATCGGGTCATAACATTTTGAATTTTGAACGTGACTAGTTTGCTATTCTTCAATTAATTGAAAAATCCAAATCGTTATCAACGGGAAAATCTATGAATGTTTTACTGAAATTATTGGCAAACGCATCAGAGATCTCAATAGTACAACTCAGAATTACATTTTGAAAGTGAGATTAACAGGGTAGACAATAGACATAGACATCACATATTATTTTACAGTCTTTACTTCAAATTCAGTCTTTTACAAATCAAATTCACTCAGTAGCAGTATACCTACCCACGAGATGGCTGATTAATGAAATGAGACTTTTTCCCCCCATTAGCAGCCTCTCAATAAGAAATTCATCCGATTTTGTCAAAAAATTAAAAAGTGAAATAATACAAGAAGATGAAATTATAGTGTCATTTGACATTGGGTCTCTTTACCCAAGTATTCCGGTAGAAGTTGCCTGAATTTGAAAAAGTGTGTTTTTGAATGTTCCTCTTGGTTCTATGAAAGGCAGGATCTTCTCAATTTTCCTCGCTGAATCAAACCTCAGGTGGAGAAGCCTAACCAACTGTATCATATCTTGAAGGATATGGCCCCCCTACAATACATCCCGTACGAATAATCTTATTTGCAGACCCAGGCAAGACATAGCCAGGGTTGTTGCTACGTGCACCGGACACTGACCTGTTGGAAAACACGCATCTAAGCTAGGCAACCCCCATAATACTTTCTGACGTAGTTGTAAGACAAAATAAAAATATAAGTTCTGCCATCGCACACTACGTCTAAAAGCTCAACCATTTCATTATAAAAGCAAGCAGTGTGAGTCTTAAAAAAACGTTTAACAGATGAGAAGATATTGATTGCATACAAAAGCTATTTTCAAATTTTGTGTGCACATTGGCAATGCCAAACATTGTAGTATTTTAAAAACAACAGTCGGGCTATAACATGACACAAATTTTGAATGTTTAGTTCCTTACGCTTTCAAAATCCAAACTAAACCATTTTTACATTAAATATTTTCTAACACCTCCAAAAACCAATTTAAAAATAATTCTATTCAAAAGCCATCAGATTAAGTCATAAAAGCTTTCCTTCCACGTCCCTAAATCCTATTCAAATATTTGAAAAAAATAACCAGCGAGATCTTTTTAGCTTCCATATAACAATCTTCCCATATTCGCTCACTGCGAGGCGTCGTTGTCGTTGTCGGTTGGCGGCGGCGGCGGCTTCGCGCGGTGGTGACTGCCATCCTCTTAACTTTTAACCCCAGAGACACAGCGCTACACACAACTTATGTAATTTAATTTAACATTACAACACTTATGTCAACAACTCAGTTAATTAATTACACTGTACCTTGATGGCTTTGTAATAAAGGATAGCCCCAAGTACATACCTTAACCAACCAACGACGAGCGAATGTTTGTGTACAGTACACCATATACAATCACCTCTCTATTTAATGCTTGCACCGTTGAACGGTTGGTTGAACAGCAAACAGCAGGACTCTTTCATTACATTTTTCCAACTCATCATCGTCATCATGTATATGGATGGGATGCTTTAGAAAAACCGTAAAAAAAAAGGACAAGATTGCTCTCACAAGCGTAACAGAACAGAAGGAGACCACCCTCACATTTGGCTTAATGGAAATTGAATTTAGGTCGAACATAATGTAAAAGGCAAGAAAAATGTACGATGGACTCATTAGGAGCTTGCATAAGGATTAACTTCATTAAAAACACACACAAGAGCCTGTTTTACCAGCCACCGACACGACGAAGACCACCTACTAAAAGGTGCAGAAACTTCAAAGAAATATATAAGTGAAAGAACGAGTTACTTGCTATTGTGTTGTTGTTTCTCAGCCATTTTACTTTGATCCTTTTACCAGCAAC
>CAKKXW010000002.1:11234373-11256991 GCA_920937365.1 Sphaerophoria rueppellii | reverse complement strand
ATAAAGACGTAAAACACAAAGAACTTCTAACCTTCGCAACACCACAAATCTATAAAACCTTTAACTCTTTAAAATATTAACCTAAAATAAAAAGCCGTTTTTAACTTTAGAAAGGATTGGTTAACCTACGTTTTTTGTTTAAACAACATTAAGCTAGTCGACAAAACACTACGCAAGCTTTCACTGTCTACTATCAAACTGTCAGTATGATTAAATATTTACCTCTAATTTATACACAATTCATAAATTTATTTTCACCAAAATAATATTTTAATTTATCTTCAGAGTTCAGAGCCACCCTTTTCGATAAAAATCGATAACAACTGCAGAGTCTGTCAAACTATCATCTGTCACTTTCGAACGCATCACAAAACAGCTGATCGAATTACAACAAATTTGTTTTTTGCATCCAATTGGTTAGGAAAGATTTCAATTTTTGCCGAAAAATAAAATCCAATTATAAAATTTCTCAATTTCCAAAATATCTAAACACCACAACGCTTCCAATCTTCAAGAAACACAAAATGCAGAAATATGAAAAGTTGGAGAAAATCGGTGAAGGCACCTACGGTACAGTCTTCAAAGGACGAAATCGCGAAACCATGGAAATTGTCGCCCTTAAGCGAGTTCGATTAGACGAAGACGACGAAGGTGTTCCAAGTTCTGCATTGCGTGAAATTTGTCTCCTTAAGGTACAATTAAAAAAAACAAAATTTTAAGATTCCAAATGATCCCAAAACCATTTTCATAGGAATTAAAACACAAAAACATTGTCCGTCTCTACGATGTCCTCCATTCTGACCGAAAATTAACTCTTGTCTTCGAGCACTGCGATCAGGATCTCAAAAAGTACTTCGATAGTTTGAATTGTGAAATTGACATGGCTGTCTGTCGGAGTTTTATGCTCCAACTGTTGCGGGGCTTGGCCTTCTGTCACAGTCACAATGTCCTGCATCGTGATCTCAAGCCACAGAATTTATTAATCAATAAAAATGGTGAACTCAAATTGGCTGATTTTGGTAAGATTCCTATGGAAATTAAAATCGATTTTATATTTTTACTGTTCGAATTCTAGGTCTTGCAAGAGCATTTGGCATACCGGTTAAGTGCTATTCAGCTGAGGTTGTGACTTTGTGGTATCGTCCACCAGATGTTCTATTTGGAGCCAAGCTGTACACAACCAGTATCGATATGTGGTCTGCTGGTTGTATATTTGCTGAACTCGCCGACGCTGGACGTCCACTATTCCCCGGATCCGATGTTCTTGATCAATTGCTTCGTATATTCCGAGTTTTGGGCACACCCACAGAGGAAACTTGGCCAGGAGTTACCCATTTATCAGATTATGTATCGTTGCCATGTAAGTTTCACACCGAATTCTTCTCATCAAAGAGAAATTGAACTTAGTTTTTTCTTGCAGCATTTCCTCCCATCACTTCATGGAGCCAAATTGTACCTCAACTGAATTCCAAGGGACGTGACCTGCTCCAAAAACTGCTCGTCTGTCGGCCCAATCAGCGAATAAGCGCCGAACAGGCCATGCAGCATCCCTATTTCACAGATAGTTCAACAAGTCATTCTTAACTTTACATTCGCTCGATGTTACCGTCTTCGATAATTCGAATATTAAATAGAATATCGAGGATTTCAAGAATTTCGGATACATCAGGAACTGAGAGGAGACCAACAAATTATACAAACAATTTAGACAACAGCCATCAATTTTATCAAATACATATTGATGGAATCCAAGACGACGGCGTGACTTTTTGAGAAAATTGAGGATGCTCCAGTCATCCAAAATGCCATGGTGTAGCAGCACTCTAGTGTTTAATGATATTATCTAATTTAAGAGCTAATGATGATATTTCTAAGTCTTATGGTGGAATGTGTAGCAGCTACTCGGGCGTGTTTTTGATGAGTAGTGAGAGAGAATTTTCACTTTGTTTTCATTTAACTTAGGCTTTTCTGTTTGGGGTTTTTGTGTGTCGTAACCATATTTTCCGGATGAGTGAAGTTTGCCAAATGCAATATTTTTATTATTAGACAAAAAATATAAACAAAATTAAGAACTAAAATTAGAATGCATATGGAACACGTAATTTATAAACAAAATGTAATATTTAAGAATTATGTATACATACTCTTAACTTATTTAATAAACTTACAAACTAGTGTATATGTAGCAGCCCCTTTTCACTATTATTTGCCAGACCAAGGTAGACCAAACCATTCCAAAACCCCAATTTGGTAAAAACTTCCACAAATCCATTCCATCCAGAGATGATTGAGAAGACAATAAACTTCTCGATGAAAAAAGCATTCATTTTTATACAGATGGATCCAAGACAAGTGATGGAGTTGGTAGTGGTGTGTACTCAGAAAAGCTTAATCTAAGCATCTCATTCTGCCTCCCTAATCATTGTAGCGTCTTCCAAGCGGAAGTTTTAGCGATCAAAGAGGTTCCCTCCTGGCTAAGAGAAAACGTGATATCAACTTCGGATATCCGTATCTTCTCTGACAGTCAGGCTGCTATTAAATCTCTTGACGATATCTGAACCAAATCTCAAACGGCCCTCGATTGTCGATCGTCTCTTATGGAGATGGCGCAGCAATTTAACATTCACCTTTGTTGGGAACCGGGCCACAGAGACATAACAGGAAATTGTAGAGCCGACGAACTCGCTTAAACTGGAACCGTCATACCTATTTCACCTGAAAGGGAGAAGATAGGTATACCAATAGCTACATGTAAACTTCTGCTAAAAGAAACAGCCTTAAAGATAACAAACTCTAGGTGGCAAAATTTAACAAAGTGCACAGCCAAAAACTCATTTGGCCTTCACTGGAGCTAAAGCGCTCGAAAGAATTGTTATCTCAAAGCAGACTTCATATTAGATCCCTAACAGGGGTCCTTACGGGACACTGTCTTATAGGCAGACACGCAACACGACTTGGTGTAGCCTCAAATCACTTCTGCAAGAGCTGTATGAACGCGGAAGAAGAGGAAACGATCTGTCACCTTCTCTGCACTTGCCCTGCTCTTTCACTAAGACGCAGACTTCATTTGGGAGGGCACTTTTATGATAATCTCAGTGATCTAGCTAATAAGGATATCAAACATCTTCTTGGTTTTATAATAAGCTCAAAATGGTTCGACTAGTAAGAAGTAATTCTCTAGATTCATGTGGTATCACAATGGGACTTTTCTTTCACTGGCCTAAGTGTGTGGATTCTGTATCCAAAGCCACTTTAACCTAACCTAACCTAAGGTAGACCAAGGTCTTACTTGCTTAAGGTGGCGCTACAGTCCGTTGTGGACTTGGGCCACAATCAACAGTCTCCGCCAGCCAGCTCGGTCCCTAGCTAGCTGTCTCCAGTTTTGCACTCCAAGTTGATTGAGGTCCTCTTCCACTTGTGTGCGCCACCTGAGTCGCAGTCTTCTTCTACTTCTACGTTCCTCGGGGATAATGTCGAAGGCATTTCGGGCCCGTGTCCATCCGCTCTAAATGACCGAGCCATCTGAGTCTCTGGATCTGGACTCTTCTGGCTTGGTCCATGTCGTTGTACAACTCGTTGAATTCGCAGTAGTATGTTCTTCTCCATTTCCCATCAATGCACACGGGGCCAAAGATGACCCAAAAGACTTTCCTCTCGAAATAGCCTAGGGCACATTCATCCGATTTTGTCAAGGTCCATGCTTCTGGACTGGGATCGGCATCCAGACTTACTCATTTAACAGTTTCCCAATCTATTCTGCCATTGGTTCTTGCATGCTTCAAGGGCAAACGCTCTGTCATCTCTTCTTAAACAGATGTTCTTTCTGACTGGTCGTACTGAACCGAAGCTTGGAAGATTCGCTGGAATATTGTTGTCCATCGTAGTCATCGTTCTGATGGACACAGAATACTCTCCGGATCGGAAACGCTCCAGCCTATCAAAAGATAAAAACACAACCTAAAAAGAGTCAACAAATAAATTTGAATAGGTTCACTTAACGGTACACATTTATTTCGCCTTTTTTTGGGCACTGTTTGAATAAATATAAAAACGAATACAGAGACAGATAGACTTTCAGGACTTGTTCAATATCGCCAATCAATTATGACGCATTCCCATGTTTTGTTGTTGTTGCATTTGTTGTTGTTGCAATTGCTGCTGTTGCATCTGTTGCATTTGTTGTTGTTGAATATGTTGGATTTGTTGCTGTTGCAAATGCTGTTGCTGCTGCTGTTGTTGCAGTTGGAATTGCTGTTGTTGCATTTGTTGTTGTTGTTGCTGTTGCATTTGCATTTGCTGCTGTTGTTGCATTTGTTGTTGAGCTTGAAGATGTTGGTGTTGTTGCATTTGCAATTGTTGCTGCATCTGTTGCTGGGTCATGCCGGACATGGGATTCATTTGTTGTTGTGGTTGTTGCTGTTGTTGGGGTTGTTGTTGTTGTTGTTGGACTTGTTGTTGCATCACTTGTTGCTGCTGTTGTTGCATCACTTGCGGTTGATGTTGCTGCTGCTGCTGCTGCTGCTGCTGTTGTTGTGTTGAAATGCCCTGAACCATTTGCGAGGAGGTAGCTTGATTTGTTGCCATTCCCAAATTAGATTGTTGCTGTTGCTGTGGGGGAACCGTTTCACTGTGGAAAGATAAATAATTCAATTTAAAGAACATCCGGACACTCAAAGCTCAAACTTACGGCTTCTCTGTATGAATGTCTTCCAAATTGAGATGAGTTATGAATCTCAATCTCATCTGCAGGCCCGGCCTCAGGCGTTTGATAATCGTCTCCGATTCATTTTTGATGATGTTCCCAACATGAATGTACTTTATGTGATATCTGTAAAGGATTTTTGTTTGTTAGAGAAAGCTTCAAAGATACAACAAGAAAACTTGCAGAAAATCACAAATCTGGTCCATGTACTCCAAATTTTCATTCCAATTATGTTTGTCGACAACTTCGAGCATCTCATACAAGAGTATAGCAATTCCTGCCACAGCATTTGGCTTCTCCTGCTCGATGCGCTGAAGAAACGGTCCAAAAACGTGACACAAAAACACCAATTGATGGGGTGTTTTCACACAAGGTTTCAATTTTTCTTCCAAATACCTTGGATAAGAGAAGAAATGAGTAAAATTGGGTGAGGAAATTTTATAGGAGCCTCTTTCTCTATCTACCTAGTCATAGTGGCCAATTTAAATCCGCCCATGTGATGAAACACCGAATGTGCCACAGCCAAAGTGACTGCGTATACCTTCTCAATCATTGCCTCGCGCACAGTCTTAAAATTAAACAAATCAAACGCCGAAAATCGATACGACCACTTCAGCATCTTGGGCGAATTTAAAACTTCCTGCAGGCGGTCATAGATGGTGCTCCAGTAGGCTTCTGGCAGAGCGGCGAGAACAATACCAACAGCATTAATGTAGGCGTGTATTTCTTTTTGTGGAATCAGGGGATAGCCCTTCACGATGACATCAATCAGATTGTTACCAACAATCTGTGGAGTTACTGGAAGACTCAAGAGTTCAACGCAGGTCACATAGAGTGCATGACTTGGGGCATTCGGGAACTCATTGAAACGCCAATCGGTGACGTAGAAGAAGTTTTTGGCGCTTATTGCTAGAAAACGAGACTAAATCAAACAAAAATCGCTTTGAGAGATGATAAGCTTACTGTCTGACAGTCTTCGCAACAAACTCATGTAGTAGCTCAATTCCGGATTCCAGAGGGCATCCTTGCTCTGCAAATAGATTTGATACTGTTCGCTGAGAGCCCAATTGGGTGGACGAACATCGACCAAAGCCCCGGTTACGGAACTCACTAGTTTTTTCTTCAGCGATGGTGTATCGCGCAAGATCCACTCGTAAAAGTGAAGGGTATTGTACAGATAGGTGATGGGACGATCTAGAATTAAGAATCACACCAGAATAACACAAAAGGGTTTTGGCAAATTGAAGGAACTCACCATGAAATTTATAAAGACATCCCAAATGATCGAGAATCACTTCGAGAATCTGATGAACATGCTGAATGGGAAGCTCAATGAATCGATGGAAGACAATATCCAGAACAGGCAGAAATCTCAGGCAAACATTACCAAAGTAGACCGGCAAAGGAAGATGTGAAGCTGATTCGTCTGGTGCAAATTTCTCGGGATATTTCTGATGGAATGCAAGGTGCTTCTCGTGCCTTAAATATCAAAACAAAAAATAAAGTAAAAAAGCACGTTGAATGTGTTTCCAATTGAACAAACCAATTATTCTGCTTCCAATGGTCTGGACTGTTGTCTTTGAAGAACTCCTGAACTCGATTCCTCAATTCCGATACTTTCAGCAGAAGCAACTGAATAATAAGGAAGCACACCTGAGCCTCATTGCCTTCCTGTGTGCGCAAGGCCAAACACAAGACAACTCGATCAATTGTAACAACGTTGTACTTCCATATCATGTTGTTTATTGTGTCCACGCACTTGTGGATGAAGTCCTTGCCGTTGGAATTGGCTACTTCATAGACCAAATAGTCGCAGAGTTTTCGCAAATGTGCCGACAATGCTCGAGCACTGATGCCTTCAAGAATCCTAAAAAATATCAATTAAGGATTTTGATTTAGGATTTGAAGGTGTAAACTCACTTGTAGGCAACTGGACTTATGTTCTCCGTTTCCCAGATCATCTTGAACAGCAGACACAGAAAGAGAGGATTCGTATTCGGTCGAATGAAATGGGCAATAATGTCATTTTCATTCGACATCGATGTCCAATTGCAGTATTCCTCGTCAACGGACTTTTTGAGTTGTTGTTTGTTCTCGAGAGGAGTGCTGTTTTGAGCGAAGAATTCCCTCAGAGCTGGTGGGAAGCATTCGAGCGAGTGTTTGGCCCACGAGTGGGGAGTGTTTTGCATGATGTTTGTAAGGAGGTCCTTGCACCAGGCTTGTAACTCGTCACCTTAAACCCGAAACCGAAAGGTGTCAAATATTTCGGCAAAAATTGACAATTGTTACCTGATCCAGTTATATGCATCGATCTGGCTAGTGTTAGAATCAGAACCCGATTGAGTTCTTCACTTTCTCCAGAAGCAACGGAGCCGGGAGTTTTCTCGTTGAAGTAGCGAGAAAGTTGGGGTTGAACCTCTGCCGATCCCAGTCCAGTGATTAGACGCAAGGCTGTAGACTCGAAACTGAGAAACAAAGTTTGGTGAGTTCTTTGTGAATTTGGTGCGTCATTGACCATACCATAAATTCAATTGCATTTTATTTGTCTGCGGAACGGATGCCAGCGAATGCAGATGAGATAGTAGTTGAACACGATAGTGTGTTGGAATATGATGGAGACGATATGAGAACATTTCCAACAGCGTATGTAGAATTCCCCAAGCATGGTGTTTGAAAACCGCTGGCAGGAGTTGACTCAAAAATCCCTTAATGCCTAGAGACTCAATTTCAGTGTAGACCAAAAGCCTTGAGTAGGTTTCAACCAGCGCTGGAGCTGGCACTAAGCTCTTTGTTTGCGATTGTTTTATCATTTGAGTCACAAAACTGCAAACCAAGAAACAAGATTATTTTAATTCAAGAAATGCGTCAATTTGGGTTTACCTGTGAATCAGTGACATTTTACTATGAACAGTCAAACTATCGAGAACGGCCATTGAAAATGGTACAGAAGATATCTGGGAGACATTCGATGGTCCGGCGGCGCCAACACCTTTGGCGTTTCCATTCAGAGCTTCAACTAGTATGTTCATGGGACGCGAAAAGTATTCCTGATTGGTTGAGTAGGCATTGCATATGAGGATGATGCGGAAGTCATTTCCCAAACTCATCGACATCATGGTATTTGGCATAACCAAATGCTGGAGGAATCTAAGAAAAAAAGAAGCTTTAGTCAGTCTATTCATGTTGAATGTTCGGAGCTTACTCGTGATGATTTTTGAGTGCAATCGGAATTGGACGATTGATGGTCATGTTTTCAAGCCTTGCTTTTCTCATAAGGTGGATCCAAATGCAAATGGGAGCCATCTGGAATGATAAGACATGAGGAGCAATAAAAGAAAACGAACCAAGGAAGGAATTACTTGTCTCAAAAACGCTGGCTTATTGCAGTCAGGAAGTTTAAGTGGTTCCTGTTCTGGATAGAGCAAGTCGAAGAGTTTGAACATTGGCAAGAATGTTGAGATCTGGAATTTGATATTCAATTAAACCGCGTTTTGGGCCTTCAAGATGCAACTTACCGGATTCTTTTGAATGCTTCCGGAAATGAATTGCAGCAGAATCCACATCAGTTGATCTCTTCCTTTCCTAAGTTCTCTTTTCGAAAGCTGTAAATAATGTTTGTATTGAAAATTGATTCCTGGGGCGGAGGAAGAACAAAACAACTCACCTTCTCATACAACGACAAGACGATATGCTGAAAACTGACAATCTGAAACAGAACAAAGTAAATCAACTGCGACGACAAATGCAACCAAACTGCTTCAGACGGCGAAAGTGTGTCATCGGAAGACGTAGCATTCATATCGGTTTCGGTCATTTCCATTGCTTTGATACCCAAATTGACAAATTGCTCCTCGAGAGCGCTGCAAAGTTGTTTTTGCTGCTTTTGCAGATTCAGCATTATCGAAACCATTTCGCGGGAATACGGCTGGTCGAGAACGTAGCGCAATAGCTGAGGCTGTTCTTCGAGCAGTTCTGGTTCATACGGTAGACTGCCTTTGAAATTGAATTTCAGTGTATTGTGGTCAAGTTTCCAGGAGTTCATCATGTGATCGGCATAGCCGAATGGTTCAACAATCGGCAACATGTGGGGATGACCGATGATCGATACCATTTGGGCTGTGTGCCGGAATTCTTCAACAAAGTCAGTCATCAGTTTGTTGATTTTCTAAACGAAAGTACTTTATTTAAAATTCCATTGGAATCGAGAATTTATAAGAATCAAACCCAATGAAAGGTGCAAGATTTCATTATTTCATTCGCAATGAAATATGCCGGCAGCAGACAGTTGTTTCGGTTGAATATAAATCGAATTATGTCCTCGAGGGCCAGCAATTGCGGCAAAAAACTGACATTGAGGTTAACAGGGAAGGATTGGGCTTTTTCGCGACAAGTCTGCAAGCAAAATGGTATGTGGAAAAGTGGTTTCGTTAAAGGTTTAGAGAATCTACCTTCATAATTTCTCGGACACCTTTGTAATCAACTTGAGTTATTACTTTCTTGATTAGCTTGAAACCCTCGCACCAGAAGTTTTTGTTCTCATACACTAATTTCTCACAAAGGAGGATCTTATCGCATAGAAGTCTAGAAAGTAAGGTTGTAAATGCAATAAAGAGACAAGAGTATTATTAGTTCGTACTTTGCGGTGATGAGATTATTCGCAACGAGCTTAGCCAGAGTATCCATCAGCACTTTCAACTGGTTTAAATTAGCACTGGCTGCTGAACGTTGTACATATTGCCGGATCACGGTTTCCTTGTAGTCCGGAGCCAAATTGTTGAATATTGATACTACGGACAAAAAAGTCAGTGGGGCGTTCTTGTAATGAAGACACTGCGTGCTCTTACCAATATTGTTTGTGAATTTTTGGGCTTTTTCATTTTCTCCGTCGGTTTTGTGGACAATAACGCACAGAAAAGCCTCTTCAATGTTTTCCACCTTCTTTAAAATTGATTTTTTTGAATAATATTATAGAAACAACAAATTTTAAGTTCATGTACCAGAAACTCGTTGACTGCGTCCAGCACTTGGGTATCCATTGTAAATGCACTAAATGTATTGTTAAATAGGAAATTGAATTCTTTAACACAAATAGATGTTAATTTTGCATCTTTTTAAAACAATTTTTACTACAGAATTAAATTAAAAACATGAAAATCACCAAACTCGAAAATTTGTTTATGGTTTTGTTGATAATTGACGTTTATTTAACGCCATCGCCGGCATAGTGAAATTTTGAGTAGCGACGCCAATGTGTGAACATTGGAATTCAATTATGAATGAGTTCAAAGTATTATATAACTAAAAGACGACTTGTTGCATTCTTCAGCATTGTTGACTCAAGAGCTGAACAGAATGCGTCGCCAGTCGCCCGGCGACTAAAATGACAGCTGTCAAAAATGAGTAATTTGTATGGCAGTCGCCCATTAGCAAAACAATGCGTCGTTCGTCGCCGAACTAGTCGCCCAAAAGTTGAACTTTTTCCAACTTAGTTGCGCGACGAGTTTGACGTTTGTTTTTTTTTTTTTTATATCGTGTTGTTGTTTCCTTGTATTCTTAAAGCAATTTATTTGTTGATTCAACTCAAGGAATTTTTACTGACACTAATTTTTTGTGTACAAAAGTTGTCATAGAATTAGACCGTGTGCTAATTGGATGAATTGTGGTTAAAAATGGATGAATTTTTGATGACTACTGTCATATTTTAACCTACTCCGCCAAGTATCGAAAGATAACCAAACGTCAAGTTTTAACCAGTTTTTAACCCAATTCGCACAAGGCCTTAAATTTAAACAATTTGGAGACACTTCACACTCACTTGTTCAATTATGGATCAAATTTGAGCCAAGGATCAACGCAAGAACAAATTAAAACTAAAAGAAATATATTCTTCTTTCGTTGATGCGTGGTCAGACAATGGTACTGGGTTGTACAACTTACCCTTTTCATTTATTTCACCTCACTTTACAACTTTAGTATCCAAATATTGTTCATATTTACATTCTCAACGAGATTTATTTCAGAATTAACAAAAAAAAAAGTATGTATTTCATAATTACTGGCACTGTTCTTTATTGCAGTTTTCCCTTAATTTAAACTTTATTGACGTCTCCGATTAATCGTCGTACTACTTGTCATTCAAATTCTTTAAATTAGAAAAGATAGAAATTTTGGAAAAAATATCCAATACATAATTTTTCTTCACTACGAACCGAATATTGCACTTGTTGCTAGGCGAACGTAGTCAACTATTGAAACAATTGCAGCCGCCATTATTTTTAACTGCTCAAAATAATACTGTACGGCTTGATCATATTCTCCCGTTGGGTCCACATTTAAAACCGAATCAACATAACCATTGAAATCGATCTCTTTTGGAAATGTGATGCCAGCGTCTCTTAAAAAAAAAAAAAACGTTTTATTGGCTGAAAAGGCATTACAATCAAAGATTAATCAAATCAAACCTCTCAAGAACATACTGAACAACCCAAAATACTGCTAATGTTATTGCTGCAGGGTAAAGAAGGGGAAAAAGTATAAATACCAGCAGGCAAGCCGAATAAACGGCCTTGAAGAAAGTTGGCAATGGTAAAGGCTCTAACCATACCATAATAAGGTGAACGATGAAGGGTTTGACGTAGTACCACACTTTTTCCGGGAGGGTATACGTTTTCCACTGCAAGAAAAGTTTTTGTTTAAGAAATAAGACATTTTTGGAATAGAGAAGTATTGCTTACGATTTTACGGCGGTGCAATTGCTTGCGCCATGTTTTTCGAATCATTTGAATTTAGAATTTCGTTAGCTTTCCAAATTTTTCTTTTGAAAACTAATACTAAAACTTGAATACGAATAATTTTGAGTGAAAGTAGAGTTGAACACTGCAAAATTTAATAAAAAGCTTTATGGCTGCACAATAAGTTTTGCTGAACGGATTCCATTAAAAGATTCTATGTAAGCTAAGTGTCAGTTTTATACATCAATGTTAATTTTTCGTGTATATGAAGTTGTGCCGAAAAATTAAAGGTGCAGTTGTTAATGGACTGTAACTGTTCTTATGTCCCTATAATTTCCTATAATTTTTTTGTATTAAGGTCGTGTGCGAATTGGATGAATTGTGGTTAAAATGGATGAATTTTAAACCACTGCTATCATATTTTAACTTGCTCCGCAGCTAGTCTAATTTTAAACACATTTTATTCAATGCGAAGTGTCAAAGTTTAACCAAACGTCAATTTTAAACCAATTTTTAACCCAATTCGCACACGTCCTAAAAAGTACCAACAAAATTATAGGAATTCTAAACAAGACATAACCGTTTTTTAGCTGGTCCTCATTTGAACCAAATATAAGTTTCTATAATGTAGACGAACCATGTTTGTCCTACAACAGCCGATGGCCTGATTCGCCAGTGCTGTATGTGTCTGTAGTTTGTCCTTATTATATACAAAATCTTAATTGTTGATGCATTTCTAAAGCCATTGAATTGACCGCATTAATTAGAATACCTTTTTCTAATTTCCAGATTGACAATTAACGCCATTAACCAACTCTATCTGTCTCATTCGGTATGCTCGGTGCTCATGCTACGCGTTTCATGTGTATTCTATTTAGCTGTCAGTTGAAAATGTCATTTTTTGACAGATTGTCGGTATGCCGGATTCTATGGGTGGTCGCGACCGTTCGATTATTCGTTGATGTGCCTAGACTCATTGTAACATCTGATGAGCGAAATTGTCAAAACTACTGTATCTAAAACTGTTTTTTCCTCAATTAAAACAAATTAAATAAATTCTTAGACCCTTAACTTATATATTTTTATATTATTATTTTTTTTTTACAAAAACAACTTAAATTGAATAATTTAACAACTACGCTTCTTAACCTTAATTTTAACTTGTTGCTTCGTTCGAAGGACCAATCCGTTTTCGAAAATTAAATCCTTATCTCTTGTGACAGGAAGCAGTTCAAAGTTCTTAATAATATTAGCTAGTAGAACTTTCATCTCCAACATGGCAAACTTTTGACCTTGAAATCGAAAAAAAAATGATTTAAGATCCAAAACCGGTTAAAGTTGTTTAATTACCAATACAGTTTCGGGGACCTGCACTAAATGGTACAAAAGCATATGGATGTCTGTTTGTTGTGTTTTCTGGCAAGAATCGATTGGGATCGAATTTCAAGGGATCAGGAAAATGTCTTGGATCACGATGTATATGGAAAGGGTAGATGTTGATTTGTGCACCTTTTGGCAGTATTATTCCGTTCAATGACGTTTCTTCCTTACTTTCCCTAGTTATGAAGGGTACAGATGGGTACAAACGGAGTGTTTCCTTGATGACACATTCCAAATATTCCATTTTATTAAAATCGAAAACCGTCAATGATTGAAGATCGTCTATGAGTTAACAAGGTTTAAGAATACTGTTCAAAATATAAAACTTCCAATTCAAAAACACTCACCTAACTGACAAACCTCAGCGTAGCATTTTTCTTGTATGTCCTTATTAAGGGCCATGTTCATCAATGAAAATATCAGGCAAGTAGATGTCGTGTCATAACCCTCGAACATAAAGGTGTCAACTTCTTCACAAATTCCATTATGATCGATTTGATCTTTAAGCTCGGCATCGAGAAGCGTGTCAAGCATTGCGTATCTCTTCTTTTTCCCGATCTCATCACTAAAACCAATAATTTTTAAAGATTCAACAAAAAATTGTCTTTCTGCGGTTCTTACCTTTCTACATTATTTAGGGCAGTCGTTTTTCGAAATTCTTCTCGTTTTCTGTTAACAACAGATTTTGTAAAATTGTGAACGACCGTCAAGTGTTTCGTGTATTCCTCATAGTCTCCAAAGGTTTTGTAAATCCATTCATAATAATACAGCGGATTGAAAGTTCGCTTCACCAAGCGATGTTCCAAATTCGTAATGTGATTTCGGTATTCATCGCCATCACTCAAGTTGTCTAATTTGACACCCATGGCGGTTTCTTGAAAGAAAAGAACCGTATCATATACCTTCATTTTTTGACAGTTTTTGCAACCTACCACAAACCGTGTTGAGTGTGAATCGTGGGATTACACTAACCAGAGGAATTTCCTTATCAACATGACCCTCCAAGATCTTAAGGAACTTTTGACTTTCTTCTCTAAAAACAAGAAAAAACGTTCAAGCATATTTCTGGTTTCCTTAGGCCGTGTGCGAATTGGATGCATTTTTAACCACTACTGTCATAATTTATCGTGCTCCGCTGCTAGTTAATTTTTAGCATTTAAATTAAATGCAAAGTGTCAAAATTTAACCAAACGTCAAGTTTAAACCACTTTTTAACCCAATTCGCATACGGCCTTAGTGTTGAAAGTCTTACTTGAAAATCTCTATAAATGATTGCAGTACGTTAAAATGGAAAGCTGGAGTAAGCAATTTTCTTCGTGTGTGCCATTTCTTATCTAAACATTTTTGTGGATATTTAAAATGATTTTTTGATTGATTTACTTAAGAAAAAATTAACCTGTGCTTGTGAGAAGCCCTTCTCCCAAAAACGTTTGTAACAATGTATAGACAACTCCCTTCGATAGGAGTGCCTGGCTGTTGAGAACATTTTCGGCTTCTTCAGCTCGACAAACGTTGTAAACGGAATTCTCGAGGAACAGCCATATAAAACTTCTGCCACCAGAATATTTGACACAGCTGCAAATGAATGCAAATGCAGCTTCTGAAAAAAAAGAAACATAAACCATAACTTATATATTAACGATTCCAATTCCAAAAAATGGCTGCCATGTATTAAGGTGAAGGTTTTGAACTTATAGGGTTTTTTTTAACTAATCCGGCATTGGTACACAGAACCGTCCGATTCTGGATACAAAACGAACATGCAAACGTCATATGCAGAATTGCAGATGACATTACATTGTTTCAATTTTCTTTATTTGTAAACATGTCGGCGAGTACGTATGTGCAAGTGTATTTTTGATTCCGACTCCAAATTCGGAATCATTTTTCTGTTCTATTCAGAACAAGGACTGTCATCTTGTGCCAAAAGTGCACGAATTCAGAATTGTTGGGAACAGTTTGGGACGACCAAAAAAAAAAACGATATTAGTGAAGTATTTAGTTTTCTTTGAAAACGGAAGGTTATACTATTATTCACTTGCTATAAACTGCCATAAACTCTATTGTGTTTAAACTTTATTGTGTTTAACTTTAATGAAGACTTGGATAAGTCTTGAGTTTTAATTGATTAATTCGATATCACTATCATTTTCACCCGGACGACGACGTGAAACCAAACCCAGACAAATTTTTCAGTTTTTTGACAGTCCAGTACATCGAAGGTCAGCTAACAAAATCTTGTTGAAAAAATGGAGCTCCAACATTCATTTAACGGTTTTTTTTTTTTCAAGTGACGTTCTGGATTCTGGACTAGTTTTTGACAGTGACAGTTGATTCTGTAAGGAATATTGTTCTCTTTTGGAGCAACAAGTATACCCACAAGTAAAACCACAAAAAACTTCCGATTTTTCGGAAGTGAAATGGAAATCTCCGCCAATTTTTCATTAACAATTCTGACGTGTCCGTAGCTTAGTGGTTAAGTGCATTGGCTGCTAAGCAAAACGTCGTGAGTTCGAGTCCTACTCGTGCCTATAATAAAATAATGGCGTTTTTATTTGGCAATCTGGAATCGAAAAAGAAGCATTCTGTTTTTGAAATCAGAAGGGAAATTCTCTTCTTTTCAGAATCAAAACTGTCACTTTTGCCCAATTGAACGCTTTCAGAATGCTTTTTTTTTTACTTCCATATTGCCAATTAAAAACGCCATAATATTAGTTTTTATTTCATCTTTCACAGGCACTGCCTCTTGCAAAGAACTGACAACACTTCCAAGAGTATCATCTGTCATGAATAAGTGCTTCTCAACTTTGCCGTTCGGAACCGGCGGTAAATTGTAGGTCCCCTCAATTCTTCACACGCCCCTAGAGAATTGTTGATGAGAGTAAGCCACTTAGGCCTTGGCTCTTCACTTTATTATTTATTTAATTCTGACGAAAATGAATTATAAACAAATTTGTAGAATCACCGTCATTTTGCCACCGACATTTTACAAAAATTACTTTTTCTCAATCAAAGTGACATTGAGGTTTTGTTAACTTTAACTCTGCCCTATTTTTGTTTTTAATGTTATCCTCTGGTCATTGGCATGGCTTACATAGATATAATCCATTTATTTTTTTATCATCTTTTATGGCATCTAAAGATGTCAATTCCAAACTTAACTGCGTTAACATTGAATCCAAAACTCCAAATAAACACAAGTCAAGATCATTTGGTTTTAAAAGGTGTAATTTTTTGCTAAGTTCAAAAGGTTAATTTTTGTATTAAAATGTTGATTGTTCACTTTTGTGTACCCTTTTAGTTACTCATTCAAGTCATATCAATCTTTTACACGATGCTAGGAGAAAAACAAATGTAACAAATAAATTCTGCTTGAACCATATTTTTACGATATAAACTTGTATACATAAAATTTATTGTGCATGGACATAAACTGTGGGGTTAATAACTTTACCCATATGCCAAATATTCATCGGCATTGTGAACAGTCTTGCGCGGATGACGTACCGTCATGAGAGTTTAACTGCCTTCGTACGCATTCTGAATATAATTATACATATTTGGGAATTGGGATTGGGAAAAGGTTTTTAGATGACATCCGATGGATAAAAAATGACTTTAAACACGTTCAAAACGTCTTCATTGGAGTTTTTTTTGTTAAAATAGTACAAATCGAACCGTTCGACCTGTTACGGACAAGATATAGAGCCAGAACCACAACGCAAATGTCACTGAGCTTCCAATGTCAAGTTGACTGCATTTGTCATAATGTGTTTGCACATGAAGAATTATGAAAAACAAAGACAAATATGTATGTAAATCTTAAGATTTGTGTGTTTAAGGGAAGGCGGCAGTTCAAAAGCGCAGATTCATTATCACGAATGCAAATGATGGCAACATTTTTATCTTCGTTATAGCAACTACTGCATTCCTATAATTTTAACGGTATTCTGTATGCAAATATGGTACTCTGTCTAACTTTCAATGTTCTGTGTAGCTGAGCTCATCTACTTTTCTCTAGATCATAGAGCTGAACAAAATGAATCGCCTGACGACGAAAATGACATCTGTAATTTGGTTGGATCATCGTGCTACGAGTTTGACATTTCCATTACAGCTCTTGAAATGCAGGCGCATGTAAATCGAGCCTCGAGCCTCTATCTCAGTTATAAATTATGATATCGATGATGGTCAGTGTTGCCATTTAAACTCAATAGTCTAGGTTTATCAAAGACTGAATTTTCAAAGAGTATTACGTAAATAAATCAATCTGTAGCTATCTACATATTTTACAAGTGAATCATTAAAGGTTATCGTAAATGTTTATCAATTTCTTGCTGAGTGCAAGTGAGGGAAATAAAAAACCGGTGATAACTTTGTTTCCCCTTTCTTTATCGCCAAATTCAAATGCAAACTTGTGTATACCTACTTGAAAATGATTGTTGATAACAAGGAACAAAAAATGAAATTAATAGCAAAAAAGAAATTGACCTAATTGTTTGTTTATTCATTTGATAAAATTATAGATACAAAAACATTGTTCCCTGATACATCACACTCGAACTTATTGACTGCGCAAGTCAGTTAAATAATGCCTTTGAAGATTACCATTGTTTTTAGTAAACTTGCATGACCTTGACTGATAAATCATTAACCGCAAACAATCACTTAATAATTGTTTTTAAATCAAACAGATCAAAACACCAGTATAATAACATGAATTATTCTCCTTAATGAGAGTACACACGAACCTGGAGACAATTGAAAAACATCAAAGTTGTTCCCAAAAATAGTCTTCCCTGGGATAACCGGATACAATTGATTTAAATCACCTCCATCGATCCGTTTGATTCTTTTACACATAGCCAAAATGGAATAGTCTTTGTTCAAACGATGGATAAAAATTCCAAAGATGATTAAGAGTCCTATTAAGGCTAACATTTTCACTTGAACGTTCAATCACAAACAAAATAAAAAAATCACAATTTGAAAACAGTTCGTTTTGACAGGAACTATTTAACCGACTAACAAATTAATGGCGGTGTCCCCAGCATGTGTGCTAAGGGTGAGATCCAACAGAAGACTAAACAGAATTTAAACAGAACAACATTAAATGAATGCGCAACTTGTCGCTCTTGTAGATACTGAAACAAAATAAAGCAGACGTACTCACAGACAATTTTTTAAATCTATTTAAAATAAACCGTCATCGTTGAGTAATAAAAATGTGTTTATTGTGGGTCACTGCTTGGTATAAACAATAATCTGATATCAATAAAACAGTAAAGACAACACCCCTATTCTATTAATCCTCAGCTTAAACTTTGAATCGAATGCGCTTATTGTTTTTGAGAATAATGATGGTGAATATTTTTCTTGTTGTTGGATTTGATTGAAATCAACCGCCATCGCCATTCGGTTTTACACTTCAAAATGAAACGTGAAAAACTGCAATTTTTCGGACATTGAAGTTCCTTAAATGTTGAGCTCTTTCATTATTACAAAAGGTTTTCTCATTTTGTATCTGTCATGGTGACGTTTTGTTCTGCTTCTGGTACACGAACAGTTTGGTCGGATCTGTCACGGTCCTAATTGGTATGCAAAATGTGTTACACTTATTATGGTTAGCAGGGTGAGTTTTTATTGTTTTGGGAAAAATTGGAAATGGCTCAGACATCTGCCTAGAATGGCATACAAATTTTGAAGGATGGTTTCTTTTTATTGAGCAGAAGTTAAATAAGCTTTTTTTCGATTCTACTTACATATATGCATAGTATATTCGCGTGTATATGTATGTATTTGAATTGCAATTAATTGGTTTAAACAGACACAGATTATTCTCGAACTCTTAATGGTGCTTATAAAAATACACAATTGCTATTTAAGGGGACCATTTAGTTATTTATTGACAACCATATCAATTATTGCGGCCTTAAAATAATAATAACAGGAACAAAAACAAGTGATCAAATTTAGAACGAGCTAGAGTCAAAATAGGAACTGTCAATTTAAAACTTGAAGAGATTTTGTCAAAACTGTCATATTCTTAGCAAACATTTTCTGGCTTACAATAGGAGAATATTTTTGGGATTCTTAAGGACTTACCAGTGAAGATGATGAATGGAACGCTTTAATGTTTCCAAGAGTAAAATCTAACCTCAAATATTAAATCTCATTGGTTGTTGATATTTGCATTCCACTGGTGATTAGGTTTTATGAAAATTCAATGAATTTACATTACAAAAAAATCCTTTTACAAACATAAAAATAAATTAATAGAGTGGCGCGACAGCTGTTGAAGAGCCAAGGCCTAAGTGGCTTACTCTCATCTACAATTCTCTGGGTGCGTGTGAAGAATTGAGGGGACCTACACTTTACCGCCGATTCCGAACGGCAAAGTTGAGAAGCACTTTTTCATGACAGATTGATACTCTTGGAAGTTTTGTCAGCTCTTCGCAGAGGCAGTGCCCGTGAAAGATAAAATAAAAACTTTGGGCCCGAGTAGGACTCGAACCCACGACGTTCTGCTTAGCAGCCAACGCACCTAGCCACTAAGCTACGAACACTACCGTTTACAAACATACACATGTAAATATTCGTTTCACACCCGTCAAAGTTCCCAAAAAAAGAGAAACGTCAATTCCAACAACAATTTCTATGTACATTCTCTTTACTCATGTTCTCACCATTTGGTGTGAACACAGATCGTAACTACTTCGAAGATCTACTTTTTTACAGGGTAAAAGGACTTCAAAGTTCCTTGAAGTACTCAATAGTAGATACTGAGGCGCAATGGCCAATGGAATGCACCTAATAAGGAAATTTTTTCTCATACCGTTATTTCTTATTTGCATATTATGCACTCTTTTCTACCTTATCTATGTTGTATTGCCTTATCTAACGGTATTCGTAACGCCAATTTTCCATAATAATTGAGCGCCATAACTCAATTTAATGAATTTGTTAACATCGTTCTTAAGCTCATCGTTATCAATCGCTTAAGCATTTTTATTGCGTACAAAGTGATGTACAAACACACATAGAGATACGTGACTGTAAGTTTTTATTGCAATTTATAAAGAGGTACCTTTGTTTCATATCAAATTAGAATAATAATAAATGAATTAAAATTTAATTTTTCCCAACAAATGGCCAGCATTTGTATTGAAAAACCTGTTATAGAATAACTTATCTACATTTGATTGAATAATTCTCTTTTAACAGCAGAAAATTGAAAAACCTTAGCACTGATGAATGAGAAATATTAATTACCGTAATATCATGTGGGAAACTGGTCCCAAATGTTATTCATTCATTTCAGCTTAAAACTAGCTCACTTACGATATGACAGCTATTGTCAGATTTTTTATGGATACAGCAATATTGTTATACTTATAAATGGATTTTTTTAAGTAAAACAAACATTTTACTGATAAAGTAGGCACAATTAAAGTGATGACGATGAGTAATAAGTACTGACTTATTTAAGGTGGTGCTACAGTCCGTTGTGGACTTGGCCTCAATCAACAGTCTCCGCTAGCCAACTCGGTCCCTAGCTAGCTGTCTCCAGTTTTGCACTTTTTTTAGTTGATTGAGGTACTCTTCCGGGCCGGTGCATTGGTGTCCATCCGCTCTAAATGACCGAGCCATCTAAGTCTCTGGACCTTGACTCTTCTGGCTGGTCCATGTCGTTCTTCTTCGCCATTCAAAGATGACCCGAAGAACTTTCCTCTCGTAACAGCCTGAGGCACTCTCATCCGATTTCGAGAGGGCTTTTCCACTCAATTTCTTTCTAAGCCCAAAGAAGCAAGAGTTATTCTGATCTCGGCGCTGGTGTTATTGCCCGTGTTCAGTGTTGCCGATGATTTATCATGATTCACACCCATCTCATGATCTCATGAATTTATTGAAAATCTCATGATTTTTAAAGTCTTCCTTCAGAAAAAATAAGAAAATCAATAATTTGTTGAAAACTTAATTTTAAAACAAACATGCCCAAATTTTCATCTAAACTATTTTCTATTTTCTTTTAATATTAGCTGCGTTTTATTATGACGATGATCTGATCCGGATTAGATCAAGAAAATAAAACAGCTTCTATCAACAATTTGTTTTTTACTTCAAGTTTGGCAGCTGTTTGTAATTTTTCATTCTATCAATTAGATCGGAGTTGCCCTACGATAATTTTGTTGAACGATTATTATGTTGTTTTTTTTAGGGGAAAAGTGTTTGCTATGTAATTGAAAAACATTTCATTACCGGATACATAGAGAATATATAATACCTAGAGTCGCGACCTTTTCCTCCCTTGCCGAAAACACCCTCAAAATTTTTCTCAGGTGAACTCTCACAATCCTCTCTTTTTTCGTGTCCAAGAACCTGTGTAAGAGGTGACAAAAGAGTGAGCACTCAGCCGTGACAAAATTTTTTTCCTGATGCACAAACCGAAAGTGACAGACTTCTACCACAGCAAATACGAGACTAAACGCACGACTTTTTTTTAAGATTTATTAAGATTTTTGGTACAAATATTGGTAAATTATAGTGCAATTATATGTTAAAAGTGCAAAGAAACAATATAACGTATTTATTTTTCATATTAAATGCATTTTTTGTATGTTTAAGTTTTTTTTTTTGAAATGCTGAGCTCAACGGAATCTTATTTTCGAAATCTGAGCCCATGAAACCCACCTCGACTCCAACCTGAGCATTGTATCTAACTCACTGCGAATGTGTGGGTGCAGTTTCTCATTTAAAAAGCATTGGAAAACTAACACATTCTCACTGAGTTAGTACAAAACGACCAAATTGCAGCTTGTAGGCAAAAAGAGAGCGAACACCCGAAGTCGTGACTCTAGGTATTATATATTCTCTATGACCGGATAGATGAATGTGTGAAAGTGGCACGCAGTTTTTATTGAAAATATACGCCAACGTTTCAACTTGTGTGCGGAAGAAGAATTAATTTTTGGATCACAAAAATTGATCTAAGTGAAAAGCAGGGGTGGAATCGGCTAAGGTGATTTGTGATAAATGATAATCATATATCACAAATTTTATCTGTGTAAGGTGATTATGACTTGTGACAATCACATTTTTGTGATTTTTTTCTGTGACAGCCTTTTAGTTATCACTTTGCTACAAAATTTGCTCAGTTGTCTTTTTGAGGGGATGCATCAAATTCAATTGAATTCTAAAAGCCTCAAATTGGCATTTCAAACAAAAACTCAAAATTTTAAAATGAATATTTTTGTGCCCATACAAAGTTTTATTGAACAAAATCAAGAAAGTCATGAAAATGAAAACTATAATGTTCGGCTTTTAAGGATAAATCTTAGGAATAACATGGATATTTTGAGCCTCCCAAACTCCAAGTTAGTTGGTTTTCTTTCCTGCTTTGTACATAAATATAAACAAATACAAGTAATAAAACATTTACAGATTCCTTTAAAACTTTCGTGTTACAAAGGAGACATTTTTAAATATCATTGAGATTTTGAGTTTACCGGCAGGAGTTCGGTCTAATCACATTCCTCCCATCCTACAGTTGGCTACAACACTAAATTTTCTTGGGGGTGGTGGCTACTAAAGGCAAGTTGGTGCTGACTGGTCAGCGCCAATGGGACAAAGTACCATTTCCGAAGTGTTCTCTAGGACCTTGAATATAATGGAGACAAAACTTTGTCCTATGAAAATTAAATTCTTGCCGTCGGAATTAACAAAAAGATTTTTCTTCCACAAAAATATGGAATGCCAGAAGGTAAGCAATTTTTATTACTTATCACAACATTCACTAAGCTAACCC
>CAKKXW010000002.1:11017090-11224662 GCA_920937365.1 Sphaerophoria rueppellii | reverse complement strand
AACATCATCGACGAGTCATCAATGCTGTTTGACGTTTGGAACACAGCGTTTTAAAAATCATTCATTTTCATTCGGTCCTTGAGCGAGGTTCTTTCCTCCAAGTATTAAAATCTAAAAATTGTAAATTAAAATAAACAAAAAACACAAAAACTCCAGTTTTAATATTTCAGAAGTGGGATTCACCCAAATCAATTCAGTAAACACAATACATCTAATTGCAGTGATTTCTAAATAAAATTAGAATCCTTAAAATCACATTCTCCGCTGAATGTGCTTAGCACGTGTTTTTGGAATCCGCTTTCATCGACTGAATCTAAGACCATCCGACATTTTTGGGTGCTAAAGTCGACCAGAATTGATCCGCTGCAAGCGTGGAACGCATTATCGTCGAGGATTTCTCATAAAATGCTTAACTCACAAGCACAATCAGACCAAGAGTTGATGGCGTTCTTGGATGAACATCGAATTCCATATACCGATGAAGATGCAACAAGTACGACTATATTGAAGAGGTTAGTTGCAGCGTACCGCACACAGGCTGGAAAACCCGATGCTGCCCAATCTGTTGCGGACACTCCGAATCTGAGCGCTCCAATCATGGAACATACCGGAAAGCCCTTACATCCGAGTGAAGAAGATGAGTTGGACACGGAGTTAAGATTACTTCGCAAACGAGTGGAGATAGCACGCTTAAAAAGAATGCTCGAAACAGGTGACTTTGATGCAGTTAACCAGCCTAACCTCCAGCTCCAAGCAACGGACAGTCAGTTAACTCAAACTACGTCGGGGCCGACGTTTAAGGACATCAAAAAGTCGATCTTACAATATTCATCGAGTGAGACTTATGATGCATATAAATGGATATCCGATTTCGAACGAACCTGCGATTCCGTCGGCGGTGATGACGCATTCCGTTTTCGTTCCATTAAGCGGTTTATGAAACCTGGTTCCGAAGCTGAAAGCTTTCTGCGTGTTGATACGTCCACCAATTACAATGAGTTCCGAACAAATTTCCTTATCAATTTTGGACACGCTTACTCTATTCCGGAAATTATAGAGAAAATGAAAGAAACGCTGTACAAACCTGAAAACACTGTTATGTCATACGTTCTTCAGATGCAAGAGTTAGCCTCTCGGGCAAAGTTGGACGAACAGCATACCATAAGGTACATCATCGAGGGCCTTCGCGACCGAACAGCAAATGTTTCCGTCCTATTTCCTGCCAAAACATTGGACGAATTTAAAACTTTGATTCCGAGATACATCCAAATGCGCAAATCGTATGCCGCTCTCACTCATCGTTCCGACCAGCGGACAAAACTCACTACCAATCCGACCTCTGTCAATCAAACGAAGTGCTTTAATTGTAATGGGTTTGGTCACATATCCGCCAAGTGTCCCGAGCCGAAAAGGCATCCTCAAAGTTGTTTCCGATGCGGTTCTACGCAACACACCATACGCCAGTGTCCGAAGCCTGCTCCCAAGAACAAAGATGGAATTGCTTTGGCAGATGACTTCCGCCAGTTAACTGTCGAGCCAATTAAGGATCCGGATGAGACGACTGATGTTGTAGCTGAAGTAAATAAGGTAGGTGTTGCTTTTCCGAATATAAGGTCGAATGTGCGCTGTAATATGTTTTCGTCTCTCTTTGATACCGGCAGCCCAATTAGTATGATCCGGCGATCGCTTGTCCCGGCTACGCTAATTGGTGATACACTACAATCAAGTCGTTTCCGTGGCCTAGGCAACAATCAACTAAACGTATATGGTCAAACCACAGCTTTTGTACGATTCCGTCATCTAAATAAACCAATCAGTTTGTACGTGGTCCCCGATCACTTCATACCCTATAGCCTTCTGCTAGGGCGTGATTTTCTTAAACTTTGTAACATTTCGTTAAGCATGACGAGTAATTGTAATGAATTCGACCGTATACGTTTAAATAAAAATATTCAAAAGGTATTGCAGTGCGTTATTCGATTTTCCAATATTGTTAAGCCGCTGTTGTCTTCTTGTGCATCCAGCTCTTCAGATTCAGATATTATTAAAGAAACTTCAAATCAACTGGAGCAACTTCCGTATATTTTTGCGATATCTGAAGAACTTTCAAACGTCTCTGATTATGATATTTCGAATAAGTTAAATCAATTTCACCAACGAGCAATAAGCGACCTAATTGTCAATCATTACTTGAATCATTCCGAGATCCCAGAAACAATCCATAATTACGAAATGAAGATACGACTTAACTCCGAAATTCCGGTCTTTTCAACCCCGCGCCGTTTGTCATATGCTGACCGTTTGGAAGTAGACCAAATTGTCCAGGACTTGATTCAAAAGGGCCACGTTCGCCCGTCCGAGTCACCTTACGCATCTCCTTTAGTGCTAGTAACTAAAAAGAATGGTGAGCGAAGAATGTGTATCGACTACCGTGCGCTGAACAAAATTACGATCCGCGATAGTTTTCCGCTTCCTCTTATTGACGATTGTCTTGAACGTCTGGAAGGTAAGAAAGTATTCTCGGTGCTAGATTTGAAGAGCGGCTTCCATCAAATTCGAGTATCTTCCGAATCAATCCCTTACACCGCTTTCGTTACCCCTTCCGGACAGTACGAATATGTTCGAATGCCCTTCGGCCTCCGAAATGCGCCAGCTGTATTCCAGCGCTTTATAAATCACGTTTTATCTCCGTTTATTAAAGAAGGCTCAGTGGTCGTTTATTTAGACGACATTACGATAGCCACCGCGAATATTATCGATCACTTTTCTGTATTGCAACGAGTTCTACGACGTCTGGCTGAATATAGGTTAGAACTAAATTTCAATAAATGTCAATTTGGCTACGAGGAAATAGATTTATTGGGTTTTAATATCAGTAATAAAGGGATACGTCCCAACGATAGTCATATAGAAAATATCCGTCATCTTCCGCTGCCTGAAAACAAACAAGACGTGCAGAAATGTCTCGGTTTGTTTTCATATTTCCGACGATTTATTCCTGGATGCTCTTCCATTGAACGGCCACTACGCCAATTACTCAAAGAAAACGTAACTTTTAACTTTGATGAAAGCTGCAAGGCCGCTTTCCAAACCCTACGAGACAAATTAACTTCCCTACCTATTTTGGTTCTGTATTCTCCTCATCGAGAAACCGAGCTGCACTGTGACGCCAGTGCTCTTGGCTTCGGTGCAATTCTCCTGCAGCGGCAGGATGACAAACGAATGCATCCCGTCGGTTATTTCTCGCGGCGAGCCACCGAAGCTGAATCGAGATATCATAGTTACGAGCTCGAAACACTCGCAATTGTCTACGCAATTGAAAAATTCCGAATATATTTAGATAGAATACCGTTCAAGATTATCACTGATTGTCAGGCCCTAGCCCTAACGCTTCAAAATAAACGTACTAACTCCCGAATAGCTCGGTGGGCACTACTGCTCGAGAACTACACTTATTCGATACAGCACCGATGTGGTGCTCTAATGCCTCACGTTGACGCTCTAAGCAGATACTTTCCCGACCAGTCCGCGCTCGATAAAACTTTCGCGAATTCCGTCTCCGACCAATCCGTTACCCCGCCTGTAATCGCTCTCGTAGAACCCAAAGATGTAGATGCGCAGCTCCTGATCACACAAAATAGAGATCAAAAGATATTAAACATTCGTGAAACCCTAGAAAAGGAATTTTCCCTCCAATACGAATTACGTGACGGCCTTGTATTCCGGAAATATAACAATCGCTTACTTCTGTATGTTCCTTCCGAATTGGAATGCAATATAATTCGTGTCGCCCACGAAACTATTTGCCATTTGGGTGTGACCAAGACAATGGATCAAATCCGATTAAGTTATTGGTTCCCACGAATGCAAGAAAAAGTGGATGCATTTATCAAAAACTGTTTACAGTGCATTATGCACTCCGTTCCCCCTCAAAGCCGTGCTAGAACGCTCCATCCGATTCCCAAAGCTCCGGTGCCTTTCGATACAATACATGTTGATCATTTCGGTCCACTTCCGTCTATTTGTTCGAAACGAAAATACTTGTTTGTTGTGGTCGACGCCTTCACCAAGTTTGTCAAGCTATATCCCGTCAATACAACCAGCTACAAAGAGATTTGCTCTTCGCTTGAACATTACTTCGATCACTATAGTCGTCCGCGACGGCTCATCAGCGACCGCGGATCATGTTTTAACCACCTTGACTTTAAACAATTTTTGTCCGATAAGAACATTGAGCATATACGTGTGGCCACAGCCGCTCCGCAGGCTAATGGCCAAGTAGAGCGTGTGAATCGCGTCTTGAAGTCTATGCTCTCTAAAGTCGTTGAGCCTCTGCAACATTCCGATTGGGTAAAACAATTATCGCGTGTCGAGTACGCTATAAACAACTCCGTTCATTCCGTTACACGTTATACCCCCAGCTCGCTGCTGTTTGGTGTAAACCAGCGTGGTCCCATTGTTGATACAATGGTTGAATACCTCGAAGGCAAGCAACCGGCACCTTCCATAGACCGTTCTGAACAACGCCAACAAGCTCATGCGCAAATCGCAATGAACCAAGGAAAAACTCTTGCTTTCCACTCTACCAAATTTAAACCTCATTCCGCGTTTAAAATTGGAGATTTCGTTATGATTCGTAATGTTGACACGACGGTAGGAACGAATAAAAAATTAATTCCAAAATATCGTGGGCCATACGTAATCCACCAAATCCTTCCCAATGATAGATACGTAATCAGGGACATTGAGAATTATCAGGTAACTCAAATACCATACGATGGAATTTTAGAGGCTTCAAGAATACGGCCTTGGGCTGACTGGAGAGCGGATGCGAATGAGGACCCCAGTGGTGATTCGGAGTAGTAACACCGTCCTTGTTGAAAGAAAAAAGAGAAACAGCGTTTGTCTGATTCGTCTGATGCACCCATTCGAACCAGACTCTCGCATGTTGTAAACATTATCCTGTTAACGAATGGCCTTCTGCCACTTGTGCATTTGCACAAGTAAGCTTTCCCATAAATTAATATCAGTAAATGATTGAGGTCAATCATTATGTCAGGATTGGCCGAGCTATTATAATTTTTTTGTTCCAACATGTAAACTACCCCTCAATGTTCTAAACGTCAAACATCATCGACGAGTCATCAATGCTGTTTGACGTTTGGAACACAGCGTTTTAAAATCATTCATTTTCATTCGGTCCTTGAGCGAGGTTCTTTCCTCCAAGTATTAAAATCTAAAAATTGTAAATAAAATAAACAAAAAACACAAAAACTCCAGTTTTTAATAGTATATCTATTTGAGGAGTAGTCTCAAGATGGAAAACGATGGTGGTGCCATCTTGAGAATTTTTCACAGAAGCAGTTTTTTTTTACATAAGTTTATATTGTGTTCTCTGCTTGGTTTGACAGAAGATCTGTCAAACCAAATAGAAAACCAATCTTGGCATTACTAGCTGTTCCATATACAAAGGTTATAACATTGAATAAGAAGTACAGGTAGCGGTGTTAGCTACATACGTGAGTGAAGCAACAAAAATGTCTGATGAGGTCAATTTTTGGGGTATGTGATGTCAAACTTTGACTGTGTTGTCAGTCGAGTTCAGGGTTCTGTTGGTGATGGTAAGGCGCTGCAATTCATTGAGTTCCCGTAGTGTGCACGTGTTTCGAAACGTTTTTATTTGTTAGTTGTATTACAATAGGCGTAATAAACGTGATGAATTACGGATGAAAAATCAAGTAAATGTACTGGAAATAAAAAAAATTAAACATTAAAAACCGTGCAGTGCACCTTTAGTGTTAAATTACCATGCTTCCTTAAAAAAGAATTGAGATTGAAAAAAAAGTTGAAGCAAAATCGATGAAACCTTGATTCAATCAAATTTCGCTTTGCGCCCCTGAGATTAACCATTCAACTGCAGACCGTTGTAATGCGTTTGTGTTTGTGAAACTCACACTACTTAGAAAAATGCTTCACTTATTTTTCATAAGACCCCTTCCTGTACTTCCTATTCAATGTTTATAACAACATGGGAAAGCTTGCTGTCAAAATGACATTTGCCTAAAAGCTAAGGAGCAGGTTAGCTGTAATGATACAATACCTACATAATAAAAAGCAAGTTTGCTGGCAGAGTATGTAATGTGGCTTTTTTTACAACCACGAAGAATTGCTACTAAAATTCAATGTTATTTTGGCGTGTAAGAAATGTGCAAAGACGAATCAATCCCTTTTTTAATGTCTGTGTTTTCTGATCAGCTGTAAAATCGTTTTGTACATGATAATCACAACTACAGAAAACTCAGTTGGTAGTATATTTGTAAAATCCATGTACAAGTATGTGTAAATCCGTCTCCAATAAGAGATTCGAGAGAAATCAGTCCTTTGAGTAATAAATTCAATTTCTTTGTAAATAAAATGCGTTTAAGAAATTGCCACTTTTACTTCACTGATCAATTCTTGGGTTGTAAGAAAAGCCACATAAATTTAAAGGTCTTCAAATGCAGGCAAATGTAAAGCTTCTATTACTAAGTCCAAAATGCTTAGGCTAAAACTGAACGAATGGCAGTGCTTGTTTTTAACAATCAAATTCGAGACTCGCTAACAAAAAAACTATTCTGTCTCAAATGACATTTTCCATCTGACATCTAGATTTCTCGATTCTTTTCTTTTTTCTCCAAAAATCGCGCTGATAAGCATGGCTGCTGCTGCACGGGGTTTTGTTATTTTTCCGAAAAATAGCCGATTTTTACAATGTGGAAAACTGTGTCTTCAAAGCCGAACAATAACAGCTTTGCCAATTTGTTCAAAACCACCAAGTAAGCATGTCTTCTCCGGAAAACATCAAATAAAGTCATGTAAGTTCAACGAAATGTTTTCTTAATTCAATCAAAGAGTTACATCATTCTATGCCGAAATGCCTTTCAAAGATTTATATTTATTATCTGTCTTGAAACGAACGACCTAACTAACATATTGTAATACACATATAACATCAAACTTTGCATGCTACTATTCTTGGTTTATGCTGAAATTTGGTCAACTTTCTAGAAACAATAAAATTGACTCCTTATTGCAGTGCTATCATCGATTGTCCGTCATCAGGCAATAACAACAACGGCCATAAGAACGTTCCATCGCTCTGGCAGACGGAACAAGTCCAACTACTATGAAACTCTGGGTGTACCGAAAAACGCCTCTGCCAAAGACATCAAAAAGGCCTACTACGAATTAGCCAAAAAATATCACCCGGATACCAATAAAAATGACCCAAATTCTGGCAAAAAATTCCAAGAAGTATCTGAGGCCTACGAAGTTTTGAGCGATGATCAAAAGCGCAAGGAATACGATACCTATGGTCAAACAACTGAGGATATGAACCGTGCTGGTTACGGTGCAGATCCTCGGGGACCACAAGGTTTCTCACAGAATTGGCAATTTCGTTCGACTATCGATCCGGAAGAGCTATTCCGAAAAATATTCGGAGACGCGAATTTCCGATCGAATAATTTCGATGAATTTGCCGAATCACAGTATGGATTCGGTTCGGCCCAGGAAGTTGTAATGGAGCTGACGTTTGCACAAGCTGCGAGGGGTGTAAATAAGGATATCAATGTCAACATTGTGGATACTTGTCCAAAGTGTACTGGCAGCAAGTGTGAACCAGGTACAAAGCCGGGTAAATGTCAGTATTGCAATGGAACCGGGATGGAGACTGTTTCGACGGGCCCTTTTGTGATGAGGTCAACTTGTCGCTATTGTCAGGGAAGCAGACAGTTTATCAAGTATCCATGTGTAGAGTGTGAGGGCAGAGGAAAAACCGTATGCGAAAACTTTTTTATTAAGTGTCGGAAATGGGAGAATAAGTAGGATCTCTTGTCTTTCAGGTTCAAAGGAAAAAAGTGACTGTACCAGTGCCGGCTGGTGTTGAAAATGGACAAACAGTTCGCTTAGCGGTAGGAGCCAAAGAGATATTTATTACCTTTAGGTGAGCATTTCTTACTTCAACAGCTAAGCTAATATTTTCAAATGTTCCATTGCGGTTTTTTTCAGAGTTGAGAAAAGTCAATACTTCCGACGTGATGGTGCCGATGTACACACTGATGCCACAGTTTCTCTGTCACAAGCAATTTT
Organism: Sphaerophoria rueppellii; assembly: GCA_920937365.1. Taxonomy (NCBI): domain Eukaryota; kingdom Metazoa; phylum Arthropoda; class Insecta; order Diptera; family Syrphidae; genus Sphaerophoria; species Sphaerophoria rueppellii. The sequence goes on along the minus strand of CAKKXW010000002.1, from coordinate 11,216,532 downwards.
AGGTGGAACTATTCGTATACAAGGAATTTACGAAGATCATGTTATCAATGTACATTTTTCTGATATCTTGATTGTCCTTTATTGACCTTGATTTTGTTTCGTCTAGATCGAACCTGGTACTTCATCACATCACAAGATCTCTCTACGCGGTAAAGGCTTGAAGCGTGTCAATTCCCACGGACACGGTGACCACTTTGTCAACATCAAAATCGATATTCCCAAGTATCTTACACATGAGCAACGAGCTCTCATTTATGTAAGTTTTTTTTTTTTTTGTCTATTGAAAACAAAAACCTCCTTAAATTGTTTGTTAAACTTTCAAGGCCTATGCTGAATTAGAAAAAGACACACCTGGACAAATCAACGGCATTGCCCAGAAAAAAGATGGTAAGTCCTCTTTCTCATCGCGAAACGACAAAGAGAATCTATCGTACAAATATACGCAAGGTGCAGAAGAATCGCATAAAACCTACACCGAACACGATGATAGTGCATTTAAAGAGAAACCGCTCGGTGCGCGAGCGTATTTCGGTATAGGAATGATACTTGTATTTGTTCTGTATTTTTATTGTATGAACAGCGATAAAGTGATGGATGATTTTGTGGAACAAAAACGATTAGAGAGTTTGCAACGGAAGCTACTTGATGAGGAATTGGAAAAGGAAAAAGCCTTGTTGTTGCAGGAATACCAACGCAATCAAGCGCGACAAAATTTGCAAAGTGAAAGTCCCCTTAAATCGGCTTAAAATTAATTGTTAAGTATATTTAATAGATTGTGATTTTAAAGTTATTGTGAAGTGGTTTGAAGGGTTTTTTTGTCTGCTTTAATTCGAGCGTTGTTTGGTAAAAATACTTATAAGACTTTTTTAAAAGTTTCATATAACTTCTTACAGAAAACATTTTTCTTTCAATTTATAATGAGACATGGAATGGCATAGTTTGAATTTCTTGAATTCGGTCTGCTAACTCAGCGTCAACATCTCCAGATAGTGTCCCTAGACTTAAAAAAAAAAAAAAACGAGGAGTTTTTCTTGGCCTTAGACTAATGCGTATGGGAGGAAGGGGTCCATCGTCCATCTCCTCCTCGGTTAGCTAGGAAGGAATATTATATCATTCGTAAAAATTAGGAGTTTCGAGTTTGTTATTCTAAGAAATCGTAAAGATGAGAAATAAGCTCTTCCATTTTTTTGTGTGATTTTCTGAAAATAAACAAGCCTTGCAAACAAATCTAAATATCTCCTGACTTCATCATATTTCCAGAACCAAAATCAATCAAGTAGTTGAAGCATTATTCACCACAAAAGCCATTCAGCAAGTAGCCGAGTGACTGATGGCTGAGCAGAATTTGAAGGCGGCGATTCAACTTAAATAAAATATGTAATTTCTTGCAGTTGTTATTTCAGAAAAGATAGATCTCTTTCCATCACAATTTATTCATATCTCGACCCAAACAACTTGTATGCTCGAGTATGTTAGAACGTTCTATGCCAATAAAGCTGGTTTAGACATTTTCAAAAAACAAAAACCCAATCAGTTTCAAACTCCAAAGATGTTTAATAGTCAAGTTTCTCATTCAATTTAAACGCCAAAGAGCGCTTTTAAATAGTTTATTTGGTCTCGTTGCAACAAGCAAATTTGCTTCCAATAATGTTGTCCATTAGTGTAGGATGCTCTTAAAAATTTGATAATACTTGAATTCTCTTGGCTCAGGATTAAATTAAATTATCAGAAGCTGATTAGCTTAATTTTGTAACCTTCGGACGATCTTAGAAACTACAATACACGAAACTATTGTGACACAATTTTGGTCTGCACTTTGCGTTCCAAGCTTATAATTGTTTAAAAATTCTTATTTAACATTTGAAAAAGTCTTATAATTGTTTTTATTAATATTATTCGTTTCATTAAAGGCAAATCAAATTGAAGTATTGCTTCCATGAAAAACAAAGCCCAAAAGAATTAAGACAGACACAAATCAAGCTCTACTATTTTTTTTTTTACATATTTATAAACAATAAAAAAATTGTTAAACGTTAATGTAATTGAAACAAAAAAAGAACGACTTCAACTAGTATAATAAAAAATGGTAAAAAACAATTATAAGACTTTTTTTATTGTCCAACTGAAACAAACGAAATCAAGAAAAACAATTGTTTACTTTCTCATTTGATTTCAGGAACGAAAGTTAACATTTTAGATCCCGACAATCTTACGGAAGCTATTAAGATGGCTTTGAAAGCTCAAAAACTGGCGGCTGCTGAAAAACCTGCATCTGAAAATAAAACCGACAAACAGAAACAAGAAAATGCCCAGAAACCAGAAAACAGTCAACAACAAGAGGACGCGAGTAAGGAACGAAGTAAAATGTAGTGTTTAGGGAGGGTATATTCATAATTCAACCATTTTGCTCAAAAGTGGTTTAATTAGGTAGGTATTCAATGTATGCAAGTTCGCCCTAAGATGTTATCAAAAACGTTCCACAGATGTCTCGCTAATTTTTTTTATGTCTATTGAGAATTCTGTGAATTTGTTTTTTGTTTTTCTAAGCACGCTGTAAAGAAAAAGAACAACATCAACATTTTGTTATATTTTGTTAACAAAGAATTTTTTAAAAATTTCTTTACCTGATTTATGTTTATAAACTATCAGCTTTAGTGTTAATAAATAAAACAGAATTGCAATAGTTAGAAGAAGTTGTCTATTTCATATCTAAAGTTCTGCGGAAATTCAGATCTCTCATTTAGGACCAAATATCGAGTTTTTACCGCAACGTCTCAATCCATCATGTTGTATGCTGCAGAATTATGGGGCTGGCGCCCGTCAGAGACCGCTGAAAAGCTCCTCCGATTCTTTTTAAAACGACAGTTTCGTCTACCGGGCACAAAGCCCGAAACTGGGTTATCACCACTGTACTTAACATCACTTAAATTGCATTTCAATTATATTATCAAACTGATGAACAGCCACACCGATAAAATTGCAAGGAGGATTGCAGTATCAGTTTTGCCCGATCCTGAAAAAGGGAGATCCTCTAAACTGCGCCAACTATAGAGGAATAAGTCTACTAAACATCGCTTACAAGATCCTCTCTGCCGTAATATGTGAACGTCTGAAGCCTTTCGTCAACAATCTGATTGGTCCTTATCAATGTGGCTTCAGGCCAGGAAAGTCAACCATCGACCAAATTTTCACGTTGCGGCAGATCCTGGAAAAGACCTATGAACTCCAAATCGATACCCACCACCTTTTCATCGATTTTAAGGCCGCGTATGACAGCATCTACAGAGACGAACTGTACAAAGCTATGTCTAGTTTTGGCGTCCCTGCCAAGCTCGTTCGCTTGTGCAAAATGACGATGGAGAACTCACGCTGCTCCATAAAGGTTGGCAACGAGCTTACGGAATCTTTCGACGTCAAAAAAGGATTCAGACAAGGCGATGCACTGTCATGCGATTTCTTTAACATCGTTCTTGAGAAGATAGTGCAGAACTCCAACGTCAACACCAGAGGCACTATCTTCCAAAAATCTGTTCAACTTCTCGCGTACGCCGATGATATTGATATAACGGGAAGAACACAGCGTGATGTCAATGGCGCCTTTGTGAGAATTGAGACAGAAGCGGCAAAAATGGGTTTAGCGGTAAATGAGGGAAAAACGAAGTATATGCTGTCTTCGAGGAAGGACACCCAACACCGACGGCTCGGGCAGAACGTCACAATAGACGCGTATAACTTCGAGGTAGTAGAGCTATAAACACGGGCAATAACACCAGCGCCGAGATCAGACGAAGAATAACTCTTGCTAATCGCTGTTTCTTTGGGCTTAGAAAGCAATTGAGTGGAAAAGCCCTCTCTCGAGCAACTAAGGTAAAACTGTACAACACACTCATCATCCCAGTCCTGCTGTATGGTGCAGAAGCATGGACACTGACAAAATCGGATGAAAGTGCCTTAGGCTGTTTCGAGAGGAAAGTTCTTCGGGTCATGCGTTTAAGGGAATGGCCCGTGTACATTGAAGGAATGCGAAAAGAAACAACAGCGAACTTTACGGGTTGTACAACGACATGGACTTAGCCAGAAGGGTCAAGGTACCAGAGACTCAGATGGCTCGGTCATTTAGAGCGAATGGACACCAATGCTCCGGCCCGGAAAGCCTTCAACACTATTCACGAGGGACGTAGGAGGAGAGGAAGACCGCGACTCAGGTGGCGCACTCAAGTGGAAGAGGAACCTCAATCAATTGGAGTGCAAAACTGGAGACGACTAGCTAAGGATCGAGCTAGCTGGCGGAGCCTGTGATTGAGGCCCAAGTCCACAACGGACTGTAGCGCCACCTTAAGTAAGTAAGTAATTGCAGTATCAGTTATAAGGTCCCAAAGTCCATGGTTTGAAGAATGGGAAAAAAATTACTTACTTAAGTTGGCGCTTGTCAACCTCAACTGTGGAGTGGGCCTCAACGAATAGTTTCCGCCAGACAGATCGGTCCCTAGCTAGTTGCCTCCAGTTTTGCACTCTAGTTAACGAGTTCACCTGCCTTGAAACAAACATTAATCCCATAAACGACACCTTAGTGGAGATCTGACGAAGAATTACCCTAGCGAACCGCTGTTACTTCGTGATAGCCAAACAAATGGGTTCAAAACTCCTCACTTGAAAGGCAAAGTGCCTACTATACAAGACCTTGATTTTACCAGTCCTACTCAATGACGCCGGTTGCTGGACGATAAGTAAAAACGGGGAAATGATGTAGGTATAGGTCACTCTCGAAAGAAAAATTCGGATTTTCGGTTTTGTATGCGACAATGGCGAATGAGAATAAGGTTCACCCGAAAACTGTACGAGCTTTATTCGGATGTGGATGTTGTCCAGAAAGCTAACACAAGACGACTTAATTGAATCGGACACATCGAGCGAATGAGCGACAACGCTCCGACCAAAAAAGTCTTCTCTCCAGGTTCGAGACGACAAGGAAGACAGAACCTCCAGTGCAAAGTGCAATTAATTTCGGATGCAAGAGCGCTTTTTTTTATAATTTGCACCCACTCAAGGATTTTTTATACCCTTTTTATGCCAGAGACACAGTGAGTGCATTAGGAAGAAAGGAAGGGGTTGGAAAGGAGGTGTCGGTGTACATTGGTCTTGAATACTTGAACACTGTAATGATTGGGAAAGACAGAGTGTGGAAGAGAGTTCCACATTCGCGTAGTACTTGGCTTCGACGACTGGATAATGCATGCTAGGGACCGTCCCCGATTGAAAGCTGTGTCTCAGGCTGAGATGCTATGGACTAGGAACTGGCTAAGTAAATTAGGAAGTAAGAACGAGAAAAATTGTCTAAGTGAATATTTACCAAAAAAAGATATAACAAGTCTATTATACAAAAAGTGTTAAGAGCAATATTTTCAATCAAATAAACAAAGTACACGAGTCTGATGTCTTGTCTGTTAACGTGTGTCAATAATTCAATTTGATTGTGGATCACATCATCGCGTTAAGTTCTGAGTAAACATTACTCTGGAAAATAAGATGTGGAACGTGTTGTCTTCGACATGCCATTATGAATACCAAGAGGCTAATCAACAATCAAAACTCAACTGTCCTAATTAGGTTAATGGATCAGTCAAGGTTGACGCCGGGAAGGGGACCATCTTAAAACTGGCTAATTGCAGTTCGACATCAGTTTTAGTACTTGGTCACGTACTTTAGGTACAAAAAGCTTTTCATTGTTTGAAAATAACATGAAACTTGAAAAAAAGATCAACGGCAGGGTTGGCGTGGCGGTTTATTGTTGTTTTGTACAATGTAGGGTGACAATTGATTTCTGAATGAAGATAGGTGAGTACGATGTGACATTTGCAAGGATGGGCTCGATGACATAAAGAGTTGATTTCAATCTTTGGAAAACCCCCAAGGGCTGTCATGTAGTGTAAACACAAAACAATATTCTTACGTGAGTAGCGTTTCGTTACGAGTTTTTCTTTAATTTGAACCCAGAAAAAGTCCGTTCACTCGTAATTTGTAATGAATTAATTCACTTAACAATTTTTGTGATTTTGAAAATTTTGGGATATGCTTGACAACCAAGGAAACAAACGAATGAGCAACGGCTGCACTTCCGCTAAGCTCTGAAAATTCAAACAACTCGCTATTCGCTACGCTTACGTTTTCATTACAATTTGAATATCACACGTAACTCCGTAATCGGCATATCAAATGACAACAATATTGTACACTCACGGAATTCATAATTAAAGTGTTAAGGAATTAACAAATCATTCAAACGCAGCCGCAGCCTCCAGTAATTTGGCTTGCAAACGTGTGTTTGAATTCAAACATCATAAACACGAATTCAAAATAGTTGTATAGAAACAAAAACCTTGCATAATGTAACAGTAGAACATATCATATAGACCTTCAGACTCAAAAAAACGTTGACCGCAGGGAAAAAAGCATTCCAAGGGAGCGGGCCCAAAAGGTTATGTTTAATTGTATGAGAAAATTACTCGGTCGATTGAGAATCGAGATATCATCAAGCTCAAGTTCAAAACACTTTAAAGGAAGCCACACAACTCTCCAACTGTCAAAGTTGTCAATTTAAATAAGTCTAATTTGACCGAATCAAATTCACATGCATAATTTTTGTATGGAAATCAGAAAAAAATATATTTAATTCGTTCAACATTACCAAACCACTTGTTGTTTTGCTTTGGAAAATAAAGACAAATTTCAACGACTCCATTGCATGATGCTTCGTCTTGTTGAAGGGTCAATGAAATCGTAATCAGTGCCCGACGAGTCACCTGTGTGTCAGTCTATGCAAAGTTATCGTTTCAAAATTGTCGTTATTTAAGTGGAAAGTACTTTCACTTTCAAAAGTGACATTAGGGGTTATCAATTGCATCATTAAGGTGAACAAAAAAATTATTCGTTTAATATCAATTAACTGGGAGAGAGAGTCAACTTGAAACCTCTTTCATGAAGCGGAAACGATTCCAAGAAGGAATTTCAACCTTGACAATGAACAATATTGTTCTACTCCGAAACATCTTGAGAAATTAATGAATAACTCAAAGGGGAGTAACATGTTCGTAATAGAAACTTTAATCGTGACAATAATTATATTCATAAAGTATTTACTAGCGAATTAATTAGGGATGTTATAACGAAATCGGTGACTAATCAATTTCGTATTGCAGCTGAAAATAAATCAGTTAAAAATATTTTCCCATGATTATAAAAACCAGGTGAAGTTTATTTTTCTTTTTAAACAGATCCGAGTTGAATAATGATCTTGTCATTTAAATTACACTAAAGCTTGAGACATTGAAGACAATTAGCATCGCAATTCACTTCGTTTAACAATCACGAAATAGCTATATACTTCGAAAAGTTGATAGACAATGTGAAAAATTGTAAACTTCTAAGTTTTACTACATATTTAAAGACATTCAAATTAAAAATAATGACAATTCTAAATTTAAATTCCAATGACCCCTGAAAAATGTCGAGATGTTCTAAATTGTCCTTCCTGAAAACCCAATAACAGTTATTGAAATCTTAACCCCCAAGAATTAAACAACTTACGATTTGTAAAGGCACAGCGTTGTAAATTCTAAAGGCCCGATGCCAATCCAAGCGAAAACAAGTACCTTGCATTAACCCCTATTAAAGCCTTAAATTTATATTCAATTGAAATCAAGAAAAGAGAAGAATACTATTTGTCCTAATAACGAGTGCTAAGCGGTTTGAACTTGAGGTTGAAGTTAACACTGTTCGTCAAAATTTTTTTCTACAAACTGTTGCTACTATTATGACGTCATTTGTGTATCTAATTGCCTGCTCAAGAAGCGTGTAATATATCATTTAAAACGTCCAAAAACTGATTTCTATATCCAAAGCAATTGCACGCGATAATAACAATAAATTGTCATGTCTCTTTAGCTGCGCAGGTAATGTTAAGAGCAAGACCGACAACGATGACTGTTTCCATTGAAAGCATTGCTTTTGCTACTTTTTTTTTTGTAGTGACCATCATGCGATTGAGTTGGGGTCAAAACAGCCAAACAATGAGAGTATTATGCTCTAGCTTATAACCTCGGGTATAAAGTTTGCGACGCAATTATTGTTAAGTAAGTAGACTTTAGGAAAAAACAGATTTTATTTGCTTTTTTTTATGAAAGAAAACTTTTGATGTCTCACATATGAATGTGAACCACAACATGTTAAAAAGGCGGCGTTTTTTTTGGTATTCTCATGTGATCCAGGAAGATATATAATTTTTGTAAGGCTACTCACAAAATAAAGCTTTGTGAGAAACTGTGAAATGAAGTGTATACATAGTAACCGGAAAGATATTGGTTAATTGTTGCTTCCTTGTGAGTTTTTATCTAGGAGTGGATTTTATCTGGGCAGTAGTGAAATTTGATATTGGTAACAGTTTCTCTAATGGTGGTCCTTAATAGATACCTTTTTTTTTATCAAGACGACTCATTACGATGAGCAATACTCACACTTACTTACTTAAGGTGGCGCTACAGTTCGTTGTGGACTTGGGCCTCAATCAACAGTCTCCGTCAGCCCGCTCGGTCCTTAGCTAGCTGTCTCCAGTTTTGCACTCCAAGTTGATTGAGGTCCTCTTCCACTTGAGTGCGCCACCTGAGTCGCGGTCTTCCTCTCCTCCTATGTCCCTCGGGAATAATGTCGAAGGCTTTCCGGGCCGGAGCATTGGTGTCCATTCGCTCTAAATGACCGAGCCATCTGAGTCTCTGGACCTTGACCCTTCTGGCTAGGTCCATGTCGTTGTACAACCCGTAAAGTTCGCTGTTGTATCTTATTCGCCATTCCCCTTCAATGCACACGGGGCCAAAGATGACCCGAAGAACTTTCCTCTCGAAACAGCCTAAGGCACTTTCATCCGATTTTGTCAGGGTCCATGCTTCTGCACCATACAGCAGGACTGGGATGATGAGTGTGTTGTACAGTTTTACCTTAGTTGCTCGAGAGAGGGCTTTTCCTACTCAATTGCTTTCTTAGCCCAAAGAAACAGCGATTAGCAAGAGTTATTCTTCGTCTGATCTCGGCGCTGGTGCTATTGCCCGTGTTTATAGCGGAGCCTAGGTAGACAAACTCCTCTACTACCTCGAAGTTGTATGTGTCTATTGTGACGTTCTGCTCGAGCCGTCAGTGTTGGGTGTCCTTCCTCGAAGACAGCACATACTTCGTTTTTACCTCATTTACCGCTAGACCCATTTTTGCCGCTACTGTCTCAATTCGCACAAAGGCGCCATTGACATCACGCTGTGTTCTTCCCATTATATCAATATCATCGGCGTACGCGAGAAGTTTAACAGATTTTTGGAAGATAGTGCCTGTGGTGTTGACGGTGGAGTTCTGCACTATCTTCTGAAGAACGATGTTAAAGAAATCGCACGACAGTGCATCACTTTGTCTGAATCCTTTTTTGACGTCGAAAGATTCCGTAAGCTCGTTGCCAACCTTGATGGAGCAGCGTGAGTTCTCCATCGCACAAGCGAACGAGATTGGCAGGGATGCCAAAACTAGACATAGCTTTATACAGTTCGTATCTGTAGATGCTGTCATATGCGGCCTTAAAATCGATGAAAAGGTGGTGGGTATCGATTTGGAGTTCATAGGTCTTTTCCAGGATCTGCCGCAACGTGAAAATTTGGTCGATGGTTGACTTTCCTGGCGTGAAGCCACATTGATAAGGACCAATCAGATTGTTGACGAAAGGCTTCAGACGTTCACATATTACGGCAGAGAGGGTCTTGTAGGCGATGATGTTAAACAGACTTATTCCTCTGTAGTTGGCACAGTTTAGTGGATCTCCCTTTTTCAGAATCGGACAAACAATGCTGAGGTTCCATTCATCGGGCATGCATACAATACCTACTCACACGTTTAGGTCTATAATCGTTTAAGATTTAAATTTGATAACAAGCTACTAATAAAAGCTTTGGTTGTTTTCGGTTTAGAATTTCAGAAAGATTCTAGTGTTTATAGCTGGTTCGTACCTCAGCTCTTTCGTTTTCATAGATAGTCTTCTATTGTGCGTCTTAAATGAACTATTTTAAATTGTAAACAGAGTAATAAAAATTGTTCCTCATTGCAATCATTATTGTATTTGTTTTTTTTTAATTTTATTTGTTGTCTTGTTGAAAATATTTCTAATTAAAAACAATTCTTAAACTAACACAAAGATTTATATCACGCAGCGATGGATTCAATTTAAATTAAGCTCCCTTAATTTATTCAGCTCACATGTTAGCTTGCTATAAACTTAAAATAATTATTATTGTTCATTGAAGATAAATAAAAATAAATATAGAAGGTCTTGTCGTGCCTTTTAAAACAATTTTGTAAATATTTCCCATTGAAGTCTCTATAGCGTCCTCCTTGAGATGGATGATTTAATTTCTGACAAGATATCGTTAGTGTGTTATATTTGTAAAGAAAAATGCAACAATTTTAATCATTTACGAACATAAATATTTTGGTTTAGTTTCATTTTCAATTAATTGGGAAATGAGTCTTTGGGTTGGCCTTAAACGCTGCAAACCTTTGTTTTAAACTTTTGCAAAACTTTCTCACATTAAGTTGGCTTCCACCCTCATTTAATTACTTGAAAATTACTTTCAATTTCATCAGGTGACTGGCTTTGTGTTTCGTCACCTTTGAAGCCTTTTTAAAACTGATGCGTTGTGAATTACATAACTTCAATGCAGGAAGCTTTAAGGTATGCGTTGTTTTTGAATTGTAAATAAATTTTAGAAATTTAAGGAATCTTAAAAAGTACACGTTTCTACTGGGTTTTCCAATAAGAGGTGTTATTTTGACTAGCCCGCTATTTCGGTAGCTGTCACTTTTGACGCTGTCATTTTGACATTTGACAAGTAGAAACGCAATTAATAAAAATGGAACGATACACGCTTCAACAAAGCATTGAAATTATTAAAATTCACTATAAATATGGTGAACATTTGGCAGAGAGGGTTCGTAAAACTAAAACATTTTTGGGTCGTCGTGAAGCACCTTGTCGGACCGCAATACAGAAATATTGGTGGACAAATTCGAGTTGTTGGGACAAGTTAGTGATGTGAAGAACAAATCCCGTGCACGGTGCTCAAGAACAACTCTGAATATTGCTGTTGTAGCCCAAAGTGTTGAAGAAAACCCAGGTTTGTCCATTCCTCGTCGTTCTTTGGAATTATGCATTCCACAAACGTCATTACACCGTATTTTGCATAAAGACTTGGGTCTTAAGGCTTATATAGTTCAGTTAACACAAGAACTTAAGCCGGCTGATCATCAACAACGTCGTGAAAAATCATCTTGACTGATGAGGCCCATTTCCACCTCGGAGGCTACGTCAATAAGCAAAACTGTCGCATCTGGGGCTCGGAAAATCCAAGAGTTATTGTTGAAAAGCCTCTCCATTCTCAAAGCGTGACTGTTTGGTATGGTTTACTTTTTCGAAAATGAGGCTGGAGCAACAGTTACGGTCAATGGATTGCGCTATCGAGAGATGATTAATGATTTTTTATGGCCGGAATTGGATGGTATTGATCTGTACAACGTTTACTTTCAACAAGACGGCGCTGCGTGTCACACAAGCAATGAAACCATCGATCTTTTATGTGAAAAGTTTCCGGACCGTGTTATCTCTCGAAGAGGTGATCACAATTGGCCACCGAGATCTTGTGATTTAACACCTTGCGACTTTTCCTTTGGGCCACGTGAAAGATAAGGTCTACGTCAACAGCCCAGCGTCGATTCAAGACCTCAAAGATGGATTCGTGAGGCTATCGAGGATATAGGGCAGCCACTTTGCGATTTGGTTATGAAAAATTTCATGAAAAGGATATGGACCTGTAAGCGTGGTCGTGGCGGCCATTTGGCTGATTTGTGATCCATAATTAACGGCATACTTCCTCTTTATAATGAAATAAACATCCGATCATTTATCTCAAAAAATACCATTTTTCTTTGAATATCAAAATAACACCTCTTATTGGAAAACCCTTTCATTAAAACCGAACTCTTCAAACCCATCAATATTTATGTACGTTCATAAAATTCCACGTGACCATAACCTAATAAACAAATCAAACGCAAAAAATATTGGATTGACTTATTCCAATAGAAATGTGATTATTATTGAAATATTTTGCGACCAGTTAGTTAGTTCAATAATTATCAACAAATTGAGAATTTGATTATTAAACTCTCTCTCCATCTCTATCAAGAATCAAAACATCTGTAGATAGATAAAGACATATTCAAAGGTGTGACGGGAACATCACGACTTGAAATAATTCACAGAGTAAATAATTTATTAAAATCATAACAACAACTGAATTGATTTTTAAAAATTTTAAGTATTTTCTCGTACTTTTGGTCGAGTATATAATTTTGCACAAAATTAGAGTTTTGATTGCTAATTGCAATTCACCTCACTCGTTTTGTTGAGTGTCATCGAATGCGCTGTGAGCTATGAATTATTATGTGAGACATTCAAGTTCACTGTCATGTGCCATGCCAATGTGACTTCTTGTTACCGCGTATGGATGTCATTATACTATCCAAAAAGTCGTCTTCCTTCCTCTAAGTATTTTGTCACATTAAATAAAATTATTCCATTCGACAAATTACACCAAATGTGTTTTGGTATGATTATGATAGTGTTTTTTTTTTTTTTGACGAATTCATATTGTCATTGGAAGTTTAGAAGAGTTCGTTCGTTAAAGAAATAGATAAAGTTGTTTTTGGCATGTTTGTTTAGTTCGTTAACCACAACCACAAACACACCCATTGACAAAGTTGAAGGTTTTTTCTATACAATTTGCTACATTTTTTGTCTAGGGTGATTAAGTTATGAATAAAGTGTTCTCAACAGGTTTGCGAAAAGAATTTAACGAATTTTTAATAAACAAGAATAGATTCGCGAAGGCGTTAACTTAAGATTCTTTTCTCTATCCAAACATGACAGAAGAAGAAGATATGCTGTCATTGTTTTGAATGTTGTCGAATTGATAATTAGGGGTGGTATTCTTTTTTGGTGTTTGATTAATAATTTTGCTTAGTGTAATTAATAAGTATTGTGGCTTATCATATAGTAAACAAAAGTTAAGTTATGTCACTTTTACCCTAAGGACTGTTTGTTTTATTTAAAATAAAAAATACACATTCACATATTTTAACTTAAAGAACTTGTTTTGTGGCAAACATTTTAATGGTTTTTATTTTCTACTGAAGATTGAATGTTATGTGATCCAGGAGCATAGCCGTATTTAGGTGGGGGGGGGGGGGGGTGCATAAATAAATACAAATTTAAAAAAGTAATAAATTCGATAAATATGTTTCTTTTTTTATTAAAACCTAGCCGACCCTGTGAAACACGTCTCGCCTGCCATCAGGTCAATAAAATCTAAATAATGTGTATTCTCGTTTTGCGGAGTTTTCTGAATTGTTCACTAAAATAATTGTCCCGTTTAAAATGTAGGTATTTTCTGAACAATTACAGCCATAATCCCATAAAAAATAAATAGAGTGACACGACAGCTCTTGGAGAGCCAAGGCCTAAGTGGCTTACTCTCATCAACAATTCTGTAGGTGCATGTGAAGAATTGAGGGGAACAACAATTTAACACCGGTTTCGAGAGGCAAACTTTGAGAAGCACTTTTTCATGACAGATTGATACTTTTGGAAGTTTTATCAGTTCTTCGCAAGAGGAAGTGCCGGTGAAAGATGAAATAAAAACTATGGGCACGAGTAGGACTCGAACCCACGACGTTCTGCTTAGCAGCCAACGCACCTAACCACCAAACTACGAACACTACAGCTATACTCCCATACAAAAGTATAATTTTCGATCATCATTTGATTGTTTCCATTTGTTCACTTTCCCTTAAAATGTTTCCAATTTTTTTTTCACAGAAACCCTGACTCGGGTGAGCTATGCCAAGTCAAGAGTCTTTACCAGTCATACAAACAAATTAATATACCTCCATTTCATTGTTTTCATTAATCTTTAGCTAACCTCGTTTCACAATCATTTAGCACCTTTAGATAAGCTCCAAAATGATCATAAGACCTATATTTCCAAATTCATAGATACGAAATTTGAATAGCTTGACAACCAGTTTTCCACCTTTGCACAGTCGAAATCCTAAATGTGATAAGAAAAATCAAACGTGTTGCTCTTTTCCTTAATTTTCCAAGTTTTCCACAAAGAATTTTTTATTTTTCCTTTGTAAGACCAATTCTGGAACAATTGCACCTTAAATTCCATGCAATAGTTCCATGCTCTTCGTGTTCTTCCAGAGTTTTCCCGAGTTCATCTTACTTACTTACTTAAGGTGGCGCTACAGTCCGTTGTGGACTTGGGCCTCAATCAACAGTCTCCGCCAGCCAGCTCGGTCCCTAGCTAGCTGTCACCAGTTTTGCACTCCAAGTTGATTGAGGTCCTCTTCCACTTGAGTGCGCCACCTGAGTCGCGGTCTTCCTCTACTTCTACGTCCCTCGAGAATAGTGTCAAAGGCTTTCCGGCCGGGCATTGGTGTCCATCCTCTAAATGACCAGCCATCTGAGTCTCTGGACCTTGACCCTTCTGGCTAGGTCCATGTCGTGTACAACCGTAAAGTCGCTGTTATATCTTCTTCGCCATTCCCCTTCAATGCACACGGGCCAAAGAACTTTCCTCTCGAAACACCAAGGCACATTCATCCGATTTTGTCAAGTCATGTCTGCATACAGCAGGACTGATGATGGGTGTTGTACAATTTTACCTTAGTTGCTCGAGAAAGGGCTTTTCCACTCAATTGCTTTCTTAGCCCAAAGAAACAGCGATTAGCAAGAGTTATTCTTCGTCTGATCTCGGCGCTGGTGTTATTGCCCGTGTTTATAGCGGAGCCTAGGTAGACAAACTCCTCTACTACCTCGAAGTTATATTCGTCTATTGTGACGTTCTGTCCGAGCCGTCGGTGTTGGGTGTCCTTCCTCGAAGACAGCATATACTTCGTTTTTCCCTCATTTACCGCTAAACCCATTTTTGCCGCTTCTGTCTCAATTCTCACAAAGGCGCTATTGACATCACGCTGTGTTCTTCCCATTATATCAATATCATCGGCGTACGCGAGAAGTTGAACAGATTTTTGGAAGATAGTGCCTCTGGTGTTGACAGTGGAGTTCTGCACTATCTTCTCAAGAACGATGTTAAAGAAATCGCATGACAGTGCATCGCCTTGTCTGAATCCTTTTTTGACGTCGAAAGATTCCGTAAGCTCGTTGCCAACCTTGATGGAGCAGCGTGAGTTCTCCATCGTCATTTTGCACAAGCGAACGAGCTTGGCAGGGACGCCAAAACTAGACATAGCTTTGTACAGTTCGTCTCTGTAGATGCTGTCATACGCGGCCTTAAAATCGATGAAAAGGTGGTGGGTATCGATTTGGAGTTCATAGGTCTTTTCCAGGATCTGCCGCAACGTGAAAATTTGGTCGATGGTTGACTTTCCTGGCGTGAAGCCACATTGATAAGGACCAATCAGATTGTTGACGAAAGGCTTCAGACGTTCACATATTACTGCAGAAAGGAACTTGTAGGTGATTTTTAGTAGATTGATTCCTCTTTAGTTGGGCGTATGGAGCCTTTTCAGGAACTTCCGAGTTCTCCACCACAAATTTTTCAGTTTTCCATTTGAAAACCAATGCACCTTCAATTCCATGCAGTTTTCCATTTGAAAAACCAATGAGTTTCTCGAGTATTTCACCAAGAACTCTCTATTTTTCCATTCGAAAACCCATTTTGAAACAAAAAATTCCAAGTAAAATCCGACCTTTGTTTGCTAAAGCTCTTCCTTTTTGTGTAAATCAACTAGTACTGGTCAAAATGCTTGAATCTTCTTTAGGGCAGACATAAATGCGATGGATAGAATATTTGTAAGGAAGAAACGTCAACTCTTCCTTCTAACCTGCAGTGTCAAAGTTCTGAACATGACCTCAATCAATAGAAAGTAATAAGAAAGGATTGCTCAAGTAAGACTTTCAATATTAGATACCTTTACTAGCCCAATTTCACCTAACCCTCCGTATGTGGCGAAAAGTGCGTATCTAATGATAAGTCGAAAAGGGTATTGATAAAAGTATTGAATGTGACTCGAGAGAATCTGCGCAGGTTTACAAGAATACTCAACCCCCAAATAAAGAAATTACTACTAAAATCGAATCAAAAATGGATTAGGTTCCACAACTGGAGGACGCATGCAAGGGACTATATCCAGTGAAAGAAGATAGAGGTAAACTAAAACCAACATAAGTTTTGACTAACTTTTATCTAAAAATTTCGTTCGCGTCCTGATATCTTAAGATCACATAAGCTGCCTTATTGTGTTCCACTAATTAATGTCATTAACGAGCTAAACGAATCCACTTTTATGACCTCATAAGGTTTTATAGACAACAATTATTATCAGAAAAATCTCTAATGACATACCCACTTCTAAGAGTAATGCTCACATAAGCGTTCTATACCCTAATCAAAAGAACATAATAATTTAAATTTAATTTGACTAATTCCCTCCTACCAACGCTCTTATATTTCACGTCAACAAAAAGAAATGATAAATCGAAAAATAAGCAAAACACCGAATTCATAAATCATTTTCACACAAAAAGATTCAGCCACCGAGTCCAAATTTCGTCTACACATATATGTTTCCATAATTCACCTGTTCGGCTTTCAGCCATCAAACTAAATCATATTTAACCACATTTTACCTTTTATCTACAACTTCGTCGTCACCACTTCCATCATGAGGGATGGGAAAATTTTGGTTTATTAACAATAAGAAAAAAAACTTAGAGAATAGACCACCACATACCGTCATATGGATTCGCTAATTGGTAAACAAAACAAACCCACAACCCACAATAAAAGCAATCACCGCCGTGCCGCCGACCACTGAGTTAAGACATTGTTTTTCTGTAATTTTGCTATTTGCTACCAAAAAGTTGTAAACAATAAACAAAAACTCTCTCTCTCTCTTCGATTTGGTTTTTCGTACGGCAGAAATCTGAAAAGTCTCTCTTTTGTATGGTAATTTGCAAGCAGGGTTGCCAATGAAAATGTTGTTCAACTCATACCGGGTATCTTTAATTTTGCATTTGTTCAAACTTGAACTGTGGCAACCCTATTCTCCAAAACATATCGTTAGCAAGTCTTTTTTGCTTCGCCAACAATACGCGGGAATAAAGGTAAGTGATCATCAGAGATGTCAGTTATTTTGTCGCAACATCTTGACGGATTAGCATCGCGAACGGGTTGAAAAAAAAAAACGTACGAAAACCGAGACACCGATTGATCGTGTAACGTGTGGGTGCTTAAAAAAACAATAATACTCTTGTGTTCAAAGACTGAATTATTTTACAAGACAGAATTTACCCACGAAAAAAATTAACAAACGTTTGGTTCACATCTTAACCCTGTTTAAAACCTATAATGTAAGTGCTTAAGAGAAGAAATACTTCCATCCAGCAGTGTTCCAAGATTCATTTTGATTTAAATTTGAAACAAGAATCTAAAAGAAAAACAAATTTCAAGTTTATGTAGTTTGTCGTTTGTGCGTAGAAAATCATCATAAAATTCAAATTTAAAATCCATGTGATCTTTATATTTTATTGATTTTGAATGTTAAATGAACAATTTCGAACAAATCAGGAATGAAATGGCTTCACGAACAAACATTCTTGCCAAGTTCTTGACGATTATTATCAATTTGAATTTCGAAGGTTAAAGAGCGACTACATATTTATGTAGTTTGTGCTATGGGCTTGGGCATGCAATGAATGTTAATTTAGTAATTTTACGAAGATGCAGAAATGGAAATGAGTATTCCTAGAATGCATTGCTTCTAGACTCGCATTGGAATAAATGGAAACAAAAATGTTACGTATACGCCAGACGTTGAGTGCACTCTTCACATTTACATATTTTGTGTTATTTGAAGGATGAACAGAGTTTTGAAGGAATAACTAGTTTCATGAATGCAATTAAGTTTTTTTTTAGGGTGTAGCAAAAAATCATTTTTATTTGTTAAAATTCTCTTGCCAACAAAGGTGTGATCTGTGATTAATATTATTTTTGTGGCGTTTTGAATACCTCATTACTGAATGGAATGCGTGGAGATAAATCTTTTGATTAAGGTGATTCTGTTGTAAATTGTGTGGGTTTGAAGTTCAAGAGCATTTGCTTTTTGAATGGTCAAGTAAATTACAATTTTTTTTTGAATTGTTTCATGCCGTGGAATTTCTGTTGTTAAAATCTAAGAAACACTCGCAATTTTTTGACTTTGAAAAAGCAGCTTGATGAGACTTTTGTAGAAACATTTCGAATATTAAAATTAAATCTTTGCTTGGATTTGTATTTTTTGCACACCTTTTGTAGCACTTGTCTTCTTCACTTACTTACTTACTTACTTAAGGTGGCGCTACAGTCCGTTGTGGACTTGGGCCTCAATTAACAGTCTCCGCCAGCCAGCTCGGTCCCTAGCTAGCTGTCTCCAGTTTTGCACTCCAAGTTGATTGAGGTCCTCTTCCACTTGAGTGTGCCACCTGAGTCGCGGTCTTCCTCTCCTCCTACTTCCCTCGGGAATAGTGTCGAAGGCTTCCGATTAGGAGTTCATAGGCCTTTTCCAGGATCTGTCGTAACGTGAAAATTTGTTCGATGGTTGACATTCCTGGCCTGAAGCCACATTGATAAGGTCAGATCAGATTGTTGACGAAAGGCTTCAGACGTTCACATATTACGGCAGAGAGGATCTTGTAGGCGATGTTAAGTAGACTTATTCCTCTGTAGTTGGCGCAATTTAGTGGATCTCCCTTTTTTAGGATCGTCTTTTTCACTAGTTATAAAATATTTAGATGATTTTTTTCCCTACTAACATTGCGAAGTCAAAAAGGCTTGATGCATTAATGTGCTCATAAGTCAAAACTATTCATTCATTTGGGTGCAACTCGTAAATGATTACCATCCTACACCACCAACGAAGTTAGATTTTTCCTATCATTAATCATTTCGTATTTCAACATTTAAATTGTCGTTTAGACTAAAAATTGCTATTACAAAGGTACAGTTAATTCTGCAAGGAATCATTCAATGAGAAATTTTCATTCATAAAATGTATGCTAATTTAGAAGTTCAATTGTTTATATTGAGTTAAATGACATTTTTGTAATGATTGCAATAAAAGCGGGGAAACAGTAAAATTATCAACAAATTTGTAAATAACTTTTGTTTGTATTTTCATCAATCGATACTGTTCTGTTGATGACCCAAAATTGAGGGTAACTTGTGTCTTATCAGAAAATGAACTGGTATTGAATATTTAGTTTTTGATTTATTGACAGAGTTCAAAACTTGATAACTAAAATAAATAGAGTAGCGCGACAGCTCTTGAAGAGCCAAGGCCTAAGTGTCTTACTCTCATCAACAATTCTCTAGGTGCGTGTGAAGAATTGAGGGGACCTACAATTTAACGCCGATTCCGAACGGCAAAGTTGAGAAGCAAACTTCAGAGTATCATCTGTCATGAAAAGAGACAGATGATACTCTTGGAAGTTTTGTCAGTTCTTCGCAAGAGGCAGTGTCCGTGAAAGATGAAATAAAAACTTTGGGCCCGAGTAGGATTCGAACCCTACGTTGGCTGCTTAGCAGCCAACGCACCTAACCACTAAGCTACGGACACTACAAAAAAAAACTTGATAACTCGATTAGCAAAATATTTAAACAACTTATCTCTATCTATACATAAAAATGGATGTATGATTGTATTTTCTTTATGTACTCAAATATGGCTCAACAGATAGTTGTGAAATGTTCATGGTTAATACTGTTGATTCTGTGATGGTTTCTGTGAAAAAAAAACTGGAATAATCTCATGGAAGAGAGGGAATTGGAAAGACTGGAAAAGCCAAACAATGATCGGAAATTTGATTTTTTTGCTTGTAATTTTTTGTTTCAAAATGGGTTTTCGAATGGAAAAATAGAAAGTGCTTGATGAGAAACTCGGAAAACTCCTTGGTTTTCAAAGGGAAAATTGCATGAAATTGGAGGTGCACTGATTTTCCAATGGAAAAATGGAAAATTTTTGATTGGGATTTCGGAAAACTCTTCAAGAGCACGAAGAACTTCAAGACATAAAATCAAGTTTTTGCATGGAATTTAAGGTGCATTGTTTTCTTTGCATGTCCGGTAAGGACTCTTTATCCGCTCAATCCTCAATTCATTTTTATAAAATTTTAACTGTAGATATAGCCTGAGTAAAAACAAATTTTTGGGACAATTTTACGGGAAAGTCACCAAATAAGGGGGACAGTCGAAAAAAAAATAGAGTGTCGTGACAGCTCTCGAAAAGCCAAGGCCTAAGTGGCTTACCCTTCAATTTAACGCCGATTCCGAACGGCAAAGTTGAGAAGCACTTTTTTATGACAGAATGACACAAGAGTAGGACTCGAACCCACGACGCGACGTTCTGCTTAGCAGCCAACGCACCTTACCGCTAAGACACTACAGACAATACGGGACAATCGAAAGCAGAACTGCAGTTCTCTATTTCAATTAGATTCAAGCAAATTACATAGCATTTTAAAAATATCTGTGTTAGTTATAATTATTCTGAAGTTACTCTGAAGAGTGGCTAGACGAGGTTTTGGGATTAGCCGCGTTAAAGTAAAGAAATAATAAATTAAGTTAAAAACCGTACTTACCCCAAACGTTTTGACCGTCACCGGGAAACTGCCATGAACTTTCAGCCAAAATCGCTCCTAACACTTGTTAGCGAGCGATTTTGGCTGCGCAGGTTGTAGCGGTGTGTAGCTGTTGTTGGTTTGCAAGTTGAGAGCAAACCACGTTCACTACTTAACATCGCTGTTCGATCGACCGTTAAGGATGGGATCCCAACTTTGTGACAGATTGAAACTGTCGTCTCGATTGAAATTATGATTACGTTTTATTTCAATCGGTTCACATAACAGGTATGTAATGAGGCTCATTTGTCTAGAACCTTCACTTGATCAAAATGAATCCAGTGGTATTCATCTGGGTGGTCTAGTATCTGTTCACATATGGCTGATTTTTCCTTTTGGTTCTGTGTTTAAGCGTATAGCAATGCTCCTCTGGATCTGTCCTTCATATGATGCCCCACAGTTACAGGGTATTGCATATACTCCTGGTGTTTGTAGGGAGAACTTGTGTTTTGGAAACTGGAGATAGTTAATTGACTTTTAAGATGGTAGAAAAATGGATTTTATACCATTTCTTTTTTACACTTTCCCTACTCTGTCCGCAGTAAAGCTTCTTTTTGGTCTAATACGCCATCTTAATTTTTTCTCGGCAAACTTGGTTTCTATGTTCTTTGCCTCTTGGAATAACCATTAGCCTTGTGAACGTTGTCTTACGTTGCAAGTTCAGGAGCAAAATGGTCGCTGTCACATATCCTGTTGGCTCCTCAAATTCGACGGATGATGATGGGAAAAAGCATGAAAGTATCTATTTGCATGCGTAGAATAATCATTTTCAGTTTTCATTGTTAACGTAATTTTTTGATGCTGTGCATTAAGGTGGCTTAGAAATTAAAAACGGTTGAATTCTTAATTCTTTTGGTTTTTCTATAGAGCTCTTAAGGCCTTTTTGCTCAAATCTTCCATCCACAGGTATGCAATTCAGGGTGCTAACGGCAAACCAATAGAGACGCCATCTTTTTGTAAATAAAACTGTTTGTTAAAACAGACATACCCTGACGAAAGAAATAAAAAAACTTGAAATAATTCAAATGGTTTGCGTTTGTTATTTATAAAAAAATGTTGGTATTCGCTTCAAGAATCTAAAAAAAAAAATCGTTGCTGGATTTTCCCCAACAACTCATGTGAGTCATACTTTTTAATGCACCAAATACAACGTCCTACAAAACGACCATATCTCAAAACAAATAGCTCAAAGATAAAAAACAGCAATTACGAAATCTATTTACTCGAACAATTTCTTCGAAATATTGTGCTAATCACCTTCGAGACTCGTTTATGCACACAGAAAAGGTTTGTTTAACAAAATAAACAAAACTTAAAAAATGTTAAGTGTCTTAATTTTCAGCACAATCACATTGTATTGTTATATCGCGGGCAAACAATTGTTTAACATTGTTACTTATCCAGCAACGAACACAACAAATACAACTTTTCTTATGTCATCGAAAACGATCTCCAAAATAAAGACTCCTCTTTCTTCTCAAACCAAATTACACTGTGTGGCGTACATACATACAAATATCAAAACTAAAACATCAATTACTCTGT
The DNA here is from genome assembly GCA_920937365.1 of Sphaerophoria rueppellii. NCBI lineage: Eukaryota > Metazoa > Arthropoda > Insecta > Diptera > Syrphidae > Sphaerophoria > Sphaerophoria rueppellii. Next base: position 11,194,166 of record CAKKXW010000002.1, on the reverse strand, counting down.
CTCAAATTTGTTTAAAAATGTCTAGAAGATTGAAATTCAGAATTATAATTGAATGAGCAAGAGAATTTACGCTTATGTGCTTCAAGTAATAATTTAAATTAGAACTCCCTTTCGTGAAGTAGCTCGGTGGCTGCTTTGTGTGCTCATAAGATCTTTATGGGAAATTAAATGTCCATTAAGAAGCTATGACAAGATTCTAAGTGATTTTTCACATCATTTAATCAATTTTAACTGAAGGTTAAATTTGAATACGCATTTGAGAAATTTTAAAGTTCGAACCTCAGCTCTTTCGTTTCTGTCGTAAGGAAGTTTTTTTTTCTTTTAAATGTTACAAAATACAAGTTTTTAGATTGAAAACAGTTCATTTAAATGTGATGGTTCGATTAGCAGTAGGAATTGACATTTTAAAATCTTAAAATCAATATCATTCAGGTCACAAAATTACGTGTATGTACGTCATCTCACCCAAGGACTTTTGGTGGTTATTTAACAAATTTACGAAGAAGTGCAATTTTTTGTTGTTGTAACTTCTCAGCAGATAAAAACAAAAAATAAAAATAAATGAATTCCGTCGAACGGGCATTGACCATGGTATGAATATTCCAGTTTGTCGAATTCAAGAATGTTTACCCAGCCAGCCAGCATGGTGAAATATTTATTTGTGATTTTTTTTTTTTTGTATGCTTCAACCTACAAGTGGACTTATTTATCTTTGAATAAAAGTATAAACCAGATGAATTTATGATTTGTCAAAAAAAGAAGAACACAAACATGCGCCACTTATTTTTTGTATTTATTTAAAATCAAATACAAGACTTGCACTGTAAGCAAGCATTATGGTGCTCTTCTCAATCAATGGCTGATAAAAATCGAATATATATTGAAAGTCTTCACAAAACAAGTTTGATCTTCAATTAAGATACCTTCTTATATTTAGCTGACAAGAATTTATGAAGCAGTTGTGAAAACTGTCGAGCATTAAGATTCTTCTTCGCAATAAAAGTGACACAAGGTTATTACATCAGCAAAGAGTGTTTTCATGCTGTCATAAATTATTGAGAGGTTCTTATGATATTCGATGGAAATTTGATCAAGATTGGAAGCGGGATTGAGCGGAGTGAATGGAATTTTATAGCGCGAAATTTTGGTGCAATTAATTTTTATTATTTACTTGAAAGCGCCAATCAGGAAGTGTTTTTTTCGTCAAGATTTTGTAAGCACTTGAGAAGTTATGAGTCCTCCTCATTCACTGTATTGGAATTTCTCTGCTAACTCCTCAACCATAATGTAATGTTAGTCACCTTGTCACTAATTAGAATCAAACTACACCGCACTTCAGAATAAAATAAAAATATTACTCATACGCCCTGTTGAACACGACATTGAAAAGCATGATTCTTCAAGTATTGTTCCCAGAACAACATTAAATTAATTAAAATCCCAAATCTTATAATTAATGAAAGTAAAATGAAGTCAGTGTCTAATCCTATTTTCATCATTATCGTGCGCAGTTGAATTGATTCCACATCTAGCTCAACCAAGCGATGATATGTTCCATTAACATCTCACCTAATCACAGTCAAATCGAGTCTCAATCGACCGCATCTCGCTCGCCAAGCAATTAGATGTTTTCTGAAATATTCAAATTGCTTCTCGTGTAAAAATCGTGAGCATGTTATTAACACGAATTGCTCGGCAGGTGGCGGTGGTGCGGGAGTATTTACTTTTCAATAAAAAAAAAACATAAAATTACACGGCCACTTAAGACCTGAGTTGTTTACATTTGATTTTATTTTTCAGGTGCTGATCTGGTCGTTAATCGACTAAAACAGTCTTGAAGAAGCGCATTTCAGAGCAAATAAAAATAAAACCATTTTTAAAATGAGTATGCATCAACAAATAGTTTGCGTGCTTGGCTGCTTTCTGGCAGCTAGCTGTGTGGCACAACAGACATACTTCAATGGCGCCCCACCACCACCGTCGGGGCCCACCGATCAAGACATCTCCCTGAGTGACAGACAGTTCAGAGTCGTCTACGAGTGGCGAACAATCGACTTTGCCTATAAGGATGAATATCAACGCGGACGTGCGCGTCAAACCGGTGAATTCATCGAAAGGAATGCTTTAATATCGGACGTGAAGGCGTTTGCCCAACGTTTGTATGTGACTCTGCCACGAATGATGCCAGGTGTTCCAGCTACATTGGGTTGGATTATATCGCCAGACAATAATGGACGAACTGATCCCCTTGTCGAGCCGTTCCCCTCATGGGAGATGAATCGCGAAGGCGATTGCAGGGCATTGCAATTCGTGCAGGGAATTGCAATCGATGCCGATGGACTTTTGTGGGCTGTTGATTCGGGAAGAATTCATACATTGAGTCCAGGTGAGATTCTCTATGAGTCTTAAAAGATTCTTAAATTAATGATTATTGTTTTATTTTTTTCTAGAACGTCCAGCAAGCACTTGTCAACCGAAATTGATGATTTTCGATTTAAAGAGAAACGGAACTCTGGTCCATCGATATGACTTCCCTGAAGAAGTTGTTTCCCGAGGAACAAACTATCTCAACAAGATCGTTGTCGACGATGCCTATGGTGGATTTGGCTACATCACCGACAACAGTGGTTCGGATCCTGGAATTGTGGTCTTCTCACGGAAACTCAACCGATCATGGAAAGTCCGGGAACCGAATTCCATGAGAGCTGCCCTGAATGCTGTCGATTTCGCCGTCAATGGAACCAGTCTGCGATTCTCCATTCACATCGATGGGATTGCTCTTGGACCATATTACAATCCAAACAGTGGTAGTGATTCATTGAATATCAACTCACCGAAGTTCGTCAATGAAAACTACGAACGCAATGTATACTATTCTCCCCTGTCCAGTTACCATTTGTATTCGATTCCAGCTTCAATCCTACGTGATCCAGAATTCACTCGACGATCAACACCTAGACAGATTTTTGAGTCCGTCACCGATTATGGTTTGAAGATTTCACAAACCGATGGCATGATCATGGACAATCGAGGAATACTCTATTATGGTCTGTTAAAGGAACATGCCATCGCCAAATGGGATTCCTATCAGCCATTTACTCCCATCAATCAGCATGTGATTGCCAAGGACGATGATTATATTCAATGGGTGGATGGCATGTCCTTCGATGAGAACGGGTATCTGTATATTGTGGTCAATCGGTTGTATAACTTTGTTGCTGGCCGTTTGAATCCCAACGAAGTGAATTTCCGCATTCTTCGAGCCAAGACTGGTGGTTTGGGATACACCTTCACAAATAGTCCGGGTGTTGGTAATATTGGGCCGATTGGTTTTGTACCCGAAGGAGAGCCTTTTGGTAATTCACTTGGTTTTGGGGTTTCATCGACGACGCCTTTCTATAATCCACTTGAAGGACGTAATCCCTACTACAATGGTGGTGCGAAGGCGATATTTGTAACGACGAGCGTGCTTCTGATGGCTTTGGTTAGTTTTATTCTGCATTAAGTGGAATTCACTATTTTTAACAACGAAAACGTGCTCAAAAGGATTTACATTTAAAAGTCATCAGTATTTTTTTATTTTTCATTTTAATTTTGTAAATTTTTTCCCCAAAAAGAGGACAGAACTTATTGGACGCATCATTATCATATCATATACCAAAAATGTACTAAAAATAGTTGTAAAAATGTAAAAGAAACCTATAACACTTGGAAATACGAAACAAGCAAAAACTGAAAGTATTTAGGGATTTAGTCTTAAGTTTGTAGTAATTATTGTAAGTAAATATTTTAACAATAAATAAATATTAAAAACAAAAAATGTATACTGTTCTCATGACTCAGTAGCACTTTCTGCCACTTTTTACTCTAATTTTCCGCTTAATTCAACTTATGACGTTTTAAATTGGCAATTTCGAAGCCAAAAGAGAAATCATCTTCTTTTCAGAATCAGAACTTTCACTTTTGGGCATGTTTAAAGCCTTTTTCTTTCTTTCATTGAATTTTTAGGTTGATCCCTTTGGTTTTTATAATGAAATCTTTCTGTCGGCTGGTTCCCAGCAGAGTCGAATACTATGTTGCTAGTTAAGAGCCATACCTAATGGCTGAAACACATAAACGATCTAGCTTTGGTTTTGCTTGACTTTTACGGGTACAGCCATATGAATTCAATGCATGCAGCTTATTGTGATAAGCTTCGACTTCACGTTTCGTACGCAATGTTACGTAATAACTCAAAACAGAAGCTCTAGTTCAAATATGCTGTACGCTTGCTTCGCAAGAAGCATTTGTATTTTTTTTTTAGGGAAAACTGGAAGGGGTGCATCGTAATTCGTAACGCAGACGAAGAAGCTAAAGCGTGTTTATGCATTAGGCCAGTTCCACCTAACAACATCTCACTGAGTACTGAGATTTCAGATGAGAGTTGAGATCTGAGATCTCTGAGATGAAAATATTGTAATATTCGGCTTGGTCCGACAATTAAAACTTATTCACTTTTCAAATAAAAACACAAATTCACTTTATTCAAATCACTCACAATCTTATTTATTCAACACTTTCAATCATTACTTTCAAACACAGTGTCTTTACTTTATAGCAGTTTACAAACAATTAATTCATTTTCGACACCAAGCGGGTATTTATATAAACTCAAATAATTTCGAGAAACTACTAGGTTCTAGTAGGCGCTGAAACTTCTCGACGCTTAACGAAGTTCTCCTCTTAACCACTAGAGTGTATACACAATTACTTACAACTACAAATAAAACTTTTGTTACATAACTATTCAGCTATTAGACAATATTAGAGTGACAGAGATAGATAGTGTATACACATTTAAGTATAGAGATATAAAGAGGCGGAGTTACAAAGTGTGTACACATTACAATAGATTGACATATAGAGATATAGAGAGGTAGGAATAGAAAGTGTATCCATATTACAATATTTTGGAATCGATTTCTAACTCAGCTATTTTGACGTTACTGAAACGTACAACAACAATTTGTAAGGTAACCGTAACTACATCGCTGAGAACTGAGAATTATGTTCCACAAAATGATTTTGTTGTTAGGTGGAACTGGCCTATTGATTAGATTGTCCTCCATAAATCAAGAAAGCAACATTGTTTTCAGTGAAAAATGGTAATCAGCCTTATTACCGTAGCCGATCGGAGCAAAATTCCGATTCGCACGATTTCTTAGAAATTTGTATCACTGTATCCTTTCCGACAGGTCAATCGTAGACATCTTCGAACAAATTTTAAATCTTTGTCGAAATTTCAAAATGAGAGATTTGATGCGATGCATTGAGATTAGTTATTTGCTTTTTTGTCCGATTGTCTCCGAAACAAAAAAGTGTCGGAATCGGAACTTGCTTATTTACTTATGGTGGCGCTACAGTCCAGGTCGGACCAGGGCCTCACCCAACAAACTTCTTCAGCCAGTTCGGTCCCTAGCTAGCTAGCTGCAGTTTTGCACGCCAAGTTGGTTCAGCTCCTCTACCACCTGTGTGCTCCACCGGAGTCGCGGTTTTCCTCTTCTGCGACGTCCTTCCGGATTGGATTCGAAGACTCTACGAGCCGGTGTATTATTTTCCATTCGCTCAACATGACCCAACCATCTAAGTCTTTGGACCTTAACTTTTCTGGCTAGGTCAGTGTCGCTGTACAACTCGTACAGTTCTTGGTTGAATCTTCGTCTCCATTCTCCATTAACGCAGACAAGACCAAAAACCACTCGGAGAATTGTTCTCTCAAAGCAGCCCAAAGCGTTTTCATCAGATGTTGTCATAGTCCATGTCTCTGCTCCATACATGAGGAAAGGGATGATAAGAGTTTTGTAGAGTGTCATTTTAGTTGCTCGGGAGAGGACTTTACTACTCTTTACAAGAAGCAGCGATTGGCAAGAGTTATTCTTCGTTTGATTTCAGCGCTACTGTTGTTGTCTGAGTTGATAGCGGATTCCAGGTAGACAAAGTCCTTAACTACCTCGAAGTTAAATCTGTCTATGGTGACGTTTGCTCTAAGACGTCGATGTTGTATGTCCTTTCTTGTCGAAAGCATTAACTTGCCCTCGTTAACCGCTAGACACATCTTCCTGTTCTTCCAATTATGTCAATGTCGTCTGTGTATCTTAGTAGCTGAACGACCTTTTGAAAGATTGTGCCTCTAGTGTTGACGTTGGAGCTTTGCACAATTTTTTCAAGAAAGATGTTGAAGAAATCGCATGACAACGCATCACTTTGTCTAAAACCTTTTTTGACATCAAAAGCGTCCGTTAGGTTTTTTACGACCATGATGGAACAGCGTGAGTTTTCCATTGTCATCTTACACAGACGGACGAGTTTCTCTGGGATGCTGAAACTGGACATAGCTTTATATAATTGGTCTCTATAGACGCTGTCATACGCGGCCTTGAAATCGATGAATAGGTGGTTCGATTGAGTTCTGTCTTCTCCAAGATCTGCGGTAGGGTGAATATTTGATCGATGGTGGACTTTCCGGGTCTGAAGCCACACTGATAAGGACCTACCAGGTTGTTGACGAAGGGCTTCAAACGTTCACACAGCACGGCAGACAAGATCTTATAGGCGATGTTAAGGAGACTCTGTTAAGGAGACATCTGTAGTTGGTGCAGTTCAGGGGATCTCATTTTTTGAGGATCGGGCATACGATGCTGAGGTTCCATTCATCGGGCATGCTTTCCTCCGACCAAATTTTGCAGATAAGCTGTTGCATGCTCCTAAACAAATCATCTCCAGCTGCTTTGTACAGTTCGGTGACTAGCCCGTCTGCTCCAGCGGCTTTGTTCGACTTAAGTTTAGATATCGCTATCTTCACTTCGTCAAGGTCGGGTGGTGGAATTGTTGGCCTTCTGCACCCAAATTGAATGGTTCTGTATTGCTGACGGAGTTTTGGTCGTCATCGCCATTATACAGCTTGGAAAAGTGGTCTCTCCATATCCTCAGCACTGACTGCGGTTCTACTACGATGTTCCCATGATGGTCTCTACAGGCTTCAATTCGGGGTGTATTGTATAAGCCCTTGAGGTTTGTTTTACCTTTTTGTAGAACCTAAAAACCTAGGTCCTGTTGTGGCATCCCTCTATCTCCTCGATCGCGCGCTTCTCATGCTCCCTTTTTTTCTTTCTGAGAAGTTTATGCTCCTCTCTCTTTTCTGCTCGTAGAGCTCACGAGCTGCTCGTGTCCTTCTTTGTAGCACCGCCTTGTATGCCTTTTGTTCAGCCGCATGTGCTCGCCGGCACTCATCGTCAAACCAAGGGTTTCATTGTGGTGGCCGGGTAAACCCTAGCACTTCAGAGGCGGCATCTCTGATGGCTTTATTTTATGTACGTTTCGGGTACCGTGAAGTTAATAAAACTTCCGATCGGACATTTGCTCCGATCGGGTGGATTAGTCTGTATATCTTCATGCAACCTGTTTTGCAGCATATGTTACCAATACTTCGGCTTGGAAGAAGCTGCTTTGATCGAGAAGTCTGAAGGAGTTTGCAAGATTAAGTTTTTTCTTGAGAAGAAAGTGGCATCTACCCCAGCATCCGTCTTCGAACCATTCTGGTAGATATATGGCCGTTTAATTTGTGTTTGATTCGTGTTTAACCCAATTTTTCTATTTATCAAGTAGGTAATCGTTCGGAACCATTCCGGACTTCTGATCTTAGCCTTTAGAAGATAAATCTAAGGAAATTGGCAAAAAGTATGAACGATTGATTTACAAGACCAGTTTGATTAGTTCTTCATCCATAGCTGTAAAAACTTGTTTCTTCATGCTCGATGGTAATTAAAGTAGTTTCCGGTTAACAATTGCAATAAAAACAGCTCCCAATTGAACACAATTGGTCTGATAGTTGTTCGAAAAAAAAAACATCGTACTATAATGAGCCAATCGTACGCAAGTTGATAGTCAATAACTACGAATGGTATATGCTTAGCCGTTCCGAATAAGTAACCGAGGATAAGTTAAAACAAGACTTTTTTTTCGATTGATTGTCAATAAATCATAACCATACCGAGAAAAATCTTCCACAGTCAAAAGAAGATCATTAGAGCTCCCACTGCGGAGTTCTTCTAACTAACCCTGAAACCAGTTTCCGTATAACCAATCCTAAATATATTTCAATTCGAAGTAGCCGGCGAGTTGAACTTGAAAAGACTCACCAGAAAAACCCAACCTAACAGCGAAGCTCTGAACTTGAGCAACACAATATGTAACCCAAACAAATTGAGGTTTGAAAAATAAAAAGAAGAACGACAAGTAAGGCACTCGAACTAATTCCAACAAAAATTGTTGATCGTTGATCCGATTGGAATCCCATTCACACGCTCTACTGGATTTTCCGGTTTTTGTTTTTGTTACATTGTTCCACAGATCTTGAGGCATAAAAAGAACAAATATTTGATTGCTTCAAGAGTGTTGATATTGTTTTTCTGTTGTTTATTTTCTCTATGATTAATATCATTTGTAAATGAACTACTCATCGCTCAAAAACAACGTAATTGATATGCGCAGAAGCGACTTAATTAGGGTTTCAAATACATTTCAGTTAATATCAGATGCAGGTAGAAGCCAACTGCTGCAATGAGATGAATAACACAACCCGCGAACGACTAGGTATAATAAGACATGAGTATTACTATTTCCGCAGGTGTACAGAGTGTTTCTTCTCTTGACTCTAGATTCGGTTTCAATGTACTGTAGAAAACCATATCGTCTAATAATCAAAGGAAAATGGTCAGGTAACCACCTTTTTAAGGTCTTAATATTTTCTAGTGTTTAAATAATGAAATCTGATCAACCCTGTATGAAATTTTTGTGACAACACAAGGCGTGCGATAGACAACTTGACTATAATTTTGCGAGAGTAATTTTATAAATATTCAGACAAGATCTTATCGGACGTGAACGCAACAATTAAATACTAGAGTTACATCAAGATGATTCAATAATTCAAAGGGTGTGGTACATTTTTCCGGTAGACAGCAGATATGACTGAGAAATATCATGAATCAATCCATGGGATGATATAAGCTTTTCGAGCATGGGAAATAATATCTCAAGGTTGATAGGAAAATAAACAAATATATTTGCATCGAAAAAAACTTTAACAAACATTTTATTGCATCAAATAACATCGACAAATCCTAACCAGGTGGCCATTTCAATTGCCTGCCACCCAAAACATGCAAATGTAAATGATAAACACTCTGACAACCATGTTCACCATTATTTACAACAAGACGAAATCCCTGTGGTGCACTTTCCTTGCCCAGTTGTCCAGCAACTCGCATCAAATGGCCAAGCATATTGGTGTCCTCTTTTGTGCCACTTTCCAGCATTGGTATTCTGTACTTGGGGATGACCAGAAAATGGACAGGAGCTTGAGGTGCAACATCATGAAAGGCAAGGCACTTATCGTCTTCATAAAATATTTTAGCTGGTATTTCTTTGGATATGATTTTGTCGAAAATTGTCGGCTCGCCCCGGGATAGATGATGACCTTTGGATGCTGCTTCTTTGGCTTTGCGTTCTTCGCATTTTAATTGAACGGATGTTGAAAGGCGAACGGTTGAGTTTGCTAAATATAATGGTAAGTGGTATTTGGTTGAACGTATTAAGGTTTGTATTTTATTCATTGTTCTTAAATTAATTTTTAATTTGAGATGTTTTTATTTCTAGTTTCAAAAACAACAAGACAGCTGACGTACAGATAACAAATGTCAAGATGGGAACAAAGTTTGACATATAGACAAAGGTTCGTGTATTTGATTTGCAGGTAATGAACAAGTTCAGGCTGAAAGGGGAATTTGTGTTCCCAAAATTAGTGAATTCTTACAATAGATATGTTTTCGACGTCTTTTTACCATACTTTTCTTATCTTGAATTTAAAATAAGATGGACACTTGTGTCCACGCCATCAAATATTGACTATAACGCATCGATCAATCGACGCTGGTCCAGCTTGGTATCAAATTTTACGTGATTATCATATCACAGAAAAAATGGTTCCTCATTGCCAACCCTGTTGAACAATTTCCCAATTTGTTTACATAGGCATCACTTATTCAAACTGTCAAACATTTTCAACCGATAGAGAGAGACAGCAAGAAAAACGGCATTTATTTTTTCTCTCATTTAATTTCTCATCTCGCAACAAAAAAATGCAGCAGTCGCGTTTTGTTCCAAATCGAGTCAGACGTTCTGTCGTTTTTCCATCGTTTTGCCGTGTTTTTGTGAGAAAACAAAAAGAATAATCCTCCTCGTTTAGCGTTCATATCCACCAATTGTAAAACTATCACAAAGCCACCCAAAACCCCCAAGTAAAAGCTATAACCAACCCGCAGTGTGCCTTTGTGTTACTACGGCAGTGAAGTGTGTGCTAAAAGAATCACCTTTTTTCTTACTAATTAAGTGCTTATCAGGGTTTTTTGTTTGCCCTGCCCCAAAATAAAATTTGAAAAGCAATAAAAGTGAGAATTTGTGTTAGAATACCACCCGTCTGCTTGTGAATCCAGTTTCCATAAGGGAAGAATAAAAAAAAACAGGAAAAAGAAGAAAAAAACAGGAATTCCCCATTGTTCCATAACAGCATTTTAGAAAGATGAACCGTTCAAGTGAGTAATAACATTTGTTTTTTTTGTGTTTGTTTTTAGGTAATTTTTGTCAAAATTATCATCAATTTTGCACCGGTAATTTATTTTTCAAAAATTGTCTGTCGCATTCGTCATTGGCATATGACGGCTAAGGACAGAAAGGGATGGGCGGTGGTGTCTCCACACCTTTATGACCACCACTCCCGTCTCAAAATAATACAGCAGAAAAAAAATTTATATTTTCTCACTCACTTTTTGTTTGTTCAAGTTCACGCCACATGCGAACTTCAGCGTTTTGTGTAAACAATCTATTTTACTACGAATTTAAAACAAAACAATTTTTAAACAAAAACGAAACTTAAATTTTCATAAATTTTTCTGTATCAAACTGTACTGTTACCATTGTTGTTCTTTTTTCCGCTTTGGGCAATGAAATGAATACAATGCGGCTATATTTCGAGTCTCGAATTAACTGTCATTGCACTTGCTTGACCAGTTCAAATTGTCAAGGCCAAAAAGGGAAACGCAAAAAAAAAAAACAAAAATCGGCGGGAATATATAATTTTTTTATCAATCGCAACTAAACACAATTTTTATGTATTTTTTACGATGGATATTGTTTTTTCAAGATAAACATTTTGCATGGCAAACAGATGGCTCTATCATAAAATTGTTATCAAAATGGGACCGGCGACGACGACGCAAGCCGTTTAGATTTGCATTTCGTTTATGAGGAATTCCTTTGTTGGATAATACAAAGTTTGTAATTTTGTTTACTTTGGGAGCAGCATTACTGGTTCGTTGCTAAAAAGTAATGAAAGTAAATGAAACTGATTTTGTTGGAGGAATAACATAGTGAGGTAATGACGATTTTATGTTGCGATCGCGATAAAGCGACAATCAGAATCATTCAACGAAAATTGAAGTTAATCGGAAGCCGGAAAGAATTGATCCGGCTGTGCTGCTTGACAAATGTACAAATGCAGAACTTCTCATAAGCGTTGTCTGAGCATGTGTAGGTTACAGATAAGGAGATTCTCTATCGTGTGATTCACCACTGTGGCACTGTAGTGTAACGAATCGTTACAATTTTCAATCGCACCCGCCGGAGGAGATCCGCAGGACTATTTTGTTACAACGACAATGACCACCAACATCTTATACAACAACAACAGAGTCCAGTCAATATCAGCGATGCCAACCTAGGCATTTTCATGCCTTTTAGGCATTATTTTGCCAGCTAAGGCCTTAAGGCATATTTTTTTATTTGAGTTTCGAGTTACTGATGCCTTTTTTTATAAGATTGTAAAATGAAATGAGTTCCCACCTTCAAGTTGTTCGAATTTTCTTCTGGTTTTCATCTGTCTCGTATAATCAGGGAAGTTCAGATGTTAGACTTTCTAGCTTTGTTCAGCGAGAAAAAAGACAGCACAGTACAGCACAGCACAGCTTCATGAGAAATATCAGAACACTTTGGATAAAGTTAGAACACTCAACTTTTTGACAGTTGAATTTTGTCTCACTTGTCACAGAAAATCTGTCCTAAACTGTTCCAAACTATTTCAGACTCAATGAACACCAAACCAGAACATTTTGGAACAGAAAATGTCTCAAGGAACACCAGAAAGCTGTACTTTTCGGAAGTACATTCGACAGCGAAAGAAAAGCTTCATAATTTCATCGCATTCAATCTTTGCTTTCTCGGCAACTTCAAGTAAATGCTGGATGTACTTTGGATATATTTACATCTGTCACCTTCACCTTCTCCATTTACAGCATTAAAAACATTTTCTAATGCAGTGAAGTCAGCCATCATTTTGGGAGTTGCTTTGGACAAGCCTCCTTCGTCCAAATGATTGACCCAACAGGTTTCGTCTGGTTCTTTTTGTTCCAGTTCCAGGTTTGGTATGGTGTTTTTAAAACGATGGCAAATGCAGCCAGCCAAGTTTTCCAAATCATCGTAGGCAGATGGGAGATTCTCTTCTCAGAAGCAATGGACAAACGATAAAAATCCCTCCTGAAAAAAGGAAATATTTTTAAGATGATTCGATTAATAGATTGTGAGATCAAACCTGTCAAAGAAGTTTCTTCAAACACAAGTCTGGTGTATTATCCACACCAACATGAAAGCTGGGATCTCTTGTTATCTACTTTAACTAACTTTATTGATTCAAAACTCTCAAAATTCACTTCCTTTAACATTGACAACAGGAAATAGCGTGAAATTGCACCAAAAATACTAACATTCCTCAGTTGATTGAGTGACCGTGACGTCACGCGCTATCTTTATTAGTTGTATCATGAGCGAATATCGAGTAGCCCCTAACTTTTGCAAGTACTTTTACCAAATTTTATTGTTTGCTCGTTCAGAGTTGGCCCGGCGCGCCCCCGCCATTTGTTTACCGTTTGCTCCTTCTGAACTTTCCTTGAGTAGCTCCCTGGACATCCGACGAGTAATACCTCGGCCTGAGAAATAAAAAAAAAAAAAAGGTTACGTTACAGTACTTGGATAGCTGACAAGGAAGTTGCTCGTATGAAGAAATCCCTCAAACGTTATACAAGGTTATCCTAATCCTAGTTCTACTTTTTCTTTTGGAACCGAATTATTTTTTTTTTTTTTTGGTAATTTTTGGTTTTGTTTTCTTAAACAAATGAGGAGATTCAACAGTGATTCTTTTGAGCCCCATGAACAAAGACATAAACATGGACATTGGACATGAACATGTCTGAGTCACATCGAGTGAGTGGACCATATAAAAAAAATCCTCGTCTCCAAATCGGAAAGACATCGATCGTAATAGAGGCAGATAACATCTAGGTTAGTTTAGGTTAGGTGATAAGGGGTGTGCACAGCGTGAACTGTTGCATACATGGGGGCCTACTGGTCCATTGTAATTGTGATCCCCTATAAAAATAAAAGTTAGCATCGATGCTCTTCAAAGTTGCCTATAAATTTCCTCATGTTTGCTATTGAGACCTGTGCTAGATCATCCAGTTCCCCAACAAACCTGTTCGCGAAATGACAAAGTCAGTTAGTTTGTAGGTTCGGACAGTCACAGAGCAGGTGTTTAATGGTTTCTATTCCCTCCTCATCCTGACAGCTCCTACAGAAATCAGGTGCAAAAGCCCCTATCTTGTTGGCCATTGTGCCAATGGCGCAATGACCCGTTAGTACACCTATCAGGATTTTAATGTTCCTTTTATTCAGCGATAGAATATACCGAGTTTCCTTTTCATTAGTGTAAGGCCACAAACTTCTTAAGATTACGAATCGTCCCTGGATTTCCAGGAGTTATTGATTTTTCTCTTTTGATTTAAGGTTTATCTACCTTTGAGTACCCCATTCGGGACGAATGTTCCCCTATCTGAATGGTCGCTACTACTTGTATCTCACAGTGCACAGAATATAAGGTATTATATTGCGCATCTGTCAGAGACCAAGATGACAGAAGTGAGAGAAGGCACAAAAAGAAATGCCGATAAGACAACAACAATTTTTGTTTTGTTTTGACATTTAGGTCTCTGAAATGTGACATATGCGAGAAAGGCACAAAAAGAAATGCCGATAAGACAACAACAATTTTTATTGTGTTTTGACATTTAGGTCTCTGAAATGTGACATATGCGCGAACTTTGGGGGAAGAAAATTGGGAAGATAATACCTTTGTATATGGAACAGCTAGTACTACCAAGATTAGTTTTCTGCTTGGTTTGACAGATCTTCTGTCAAACCAGGCAGAGAACACACAATACAAACTTATGTAAAAAAAAACTGCTTCTGTGAAAAATTCTAAGGATGGCACCACCATCGTTTTCCATCTTGAGACTACTCCCCAAATAGATATACAAAGGATAATACCTTGTATTCTGTGTACTGTGCTTGTATCTGGTTCTGTCCCTTTCCTGGCAAGTTCATCTACTATTTCGTTCCCTTCTAAAGGGCTTTTCAATAGGGACGCTACAAAAGTAGACCGATAGGGACAGCAAACGACGCCATATTTTTTCCCGCTCTCTTGAAATTTCTCTTCAGTAATGTCAGCCATTCATGGAAAGGTATAAGATCCAACAACGAGTCGAAATTATTAAAATTTACTACCGAAATTCGGAGTCAGTGGTCAACACTTTAAGAGCGCTACGTACAATTTATGGTCGTCATAATCGTCCTGCCAGATCAACAATTGAGCGTCTAGTGGAAAAATTTGAATCCACAGGCTCAGTATAAAATGTTCCCGTGCCAGTGAGACAAAGAAGTGCCCGCAGTGTCGAGAATATTGCTGCCGCTAGCGCATCAATTGCGGAAGACCCAAATCAGTCTCTCACACGTCGTTCTCAAGCGTTGGGCATCTCTGTGACGTCGTTGTGGCGAATTTCGCGAAAAGATCTTGGCCTACATCCTTACAAGATCAAATTGACGCAAGAACTGAAGCCGCTTGATCACCAGAAGCGTCGTATGTTCGTTAATTGGGCTGAGCAACAACTTGAAAATGATCCGGATTTTCATCGAAAAATCATCTTCAGCGATGAGGCTCATTTCTGGCTGGATGGCTTCGTCAATAAACAAAATATGTGTTATTGTTCAGGCAGCAATCCACATGTCGTTCACGAGGCACCACCGAAAAAATCAATGTTTGGTGCGGTTTACATGCTGGTGGTGTCATTGGGCCGTACTTCTTCCGTGATGATCAAGACCGGCACGTTACTGTGAATGGGAATCGCTACCGCTCAATGCTAACCGATTATTTTTGGAATGAATTGGATGATATGGACTTGGACGATATGTGGTTTCAACAGGACGGTGCCACATGTCACACAGCGGGCCAAACAATCGAATTATTGAGAACGAAGTTCGATGAGCGCATTATCTCCAGAAATGGACCTGTGAATTGGCCGCCTCGTTCATGCGATTTAACGCCGTTAGACTATTTCCTGTGGGGCTACATCAAATCTATGGTTTAGGCCAACAAGCCAGCGACGATTGATGAACTTCGTACGAATATCGAACGTGAAATTGCAGCAGTATCGGCCGATTTATGCTTGAAAACCGTCGAAAATTGGGTTCAGCGTCTGGACTTCTGCAAGCGTGTCCGTGGTGACCATGCAAAAGAAATCGAGTTCCATACATAATGGCATCAAATGCACTTCCACAGGAATAAAGAATTTCATTGATATCCAAAACCGTTTTTGTTTTATTTAAATTTTAAACTTTTGTAGCGTCCCTATTGAAAAACCCTTTATATTGCTGTGTCCAGGTACCCAGCAGAGCTTAACCTGGTTAGTGTGGCAGATTCTATTTAAATCCTTCCTACAGTTTAAAACTGCCTTTGATCTTGTGGTCTCACTGGCTAAGGCTTTGATAGCAGCCTGGCTGTCCACGAAAAAAGTAATCTCCGAGGAGCTTAGCTTTTCATGATGTGCCATTTCAGCTGCTTTTTAATTTGCATAGATCTCGGACTGTAGTGTCCATAGCTTAGTGGTTAGGTGCGTTGGCTGCTAAGCAAAAACGTCGTGGGTTCGAATCCTACTCGGGCCCAAAGTTTTTATTTCATCTTTCACGGACACTGCCTCTTGCGAAGAACTGACAAAACTTCCAAGAGTATCATCTGTCATGAAAAAGTGCTTCTCAACTTTGCCGTTCGGAATCGGCGTAAAATTGTAGGTCCCCTCAATTCTTAACATTGTTTATGAGCGTAAGCCACTTAGGCCTTGGCTCTTCAAGAGCTGTCGCGCCACTCTATTTATTCTATAGATCTCGGCCTGAAAGACACTACAGGCAGCTGAAAGTTTATACGCCTGATAACAACTAAGGTGGCGGTTACAAATAGAGGAGAGGGAGACCATTTAGACAGTTAGCAAAAAATTGAACTAGCGAACTTTTTTACCCGGTTTTTGTTGCAGAGGAAATTGCCTTGCGACAATATCACTGAAACTCAAAGCTATGAAAAAAACTTTCCTTGTTTGACCGCACAATTGCATTTGCCATTTAAATTAAAATAACGATTCTTCCCTAAAGCGCTTCCTTCCCCTTTGATTTGTGGTTAGCAATAAAACCAAAACAACGAACCTAACTCCGAACATATTGTTTCAAAATTCCCTCATTCAGGACACAGGAAAGCAATTTACTTTTTTTGTTTGCTTCAACTGCCACAGGGCGCATCCTGCCTCAACTTCAAACGGGTACTATTCTTCCACATATCCACCTCCCCATTCGACTCTCATTAAAATGAACACAATTAGCCGATTCATTGTAATTTGAGGACAAATCAAAATATGGCCCAAAAACAAATAAAAATTCAAACCCCTGTTCAATGGAAGTTTGTGGTTTTTTGTGTGTGTGCTTTTTTGTCACTTAACCACACACACAAATAATGACAAACAAAAAATCTTCTCTTTTTTCCCTTTGTGCATTCGAATTCAAACGATGCGGCGCATTGCAGTAAACCAGAAAATACAGAGTCCTGTTTGTCGAGTTTCGGAAAGTTTTGTGGTTTGTTTTGCTTTTAGGGACCATGTTCCTTCCTCCTTCTCATTGTTCATTTCTTCAGTTCCCTCTTCGATATATATATCACTTGTAAGGCAATGCACTGGGAGTATACGTTATTGTTGTTTGTGATGATGGCGTTAGCGCCTGGCTTTTAGTAGAGTATCAGGACAGGGTAATGTGTGCACTCAGTTGGTATTACAAACTTGTAATCAATGAGAAATTTATTGTTTCGGGGTGGATTGTTGATGGTACATGAACATGCCTCATGTGTCCTATGTCTGGTTGAATTTTGTTTTGAACTCAGGAGTGGGATCAGATTTCTGTATGCAAACTTCGCATTGAAAATTTAATAGAGAAATAAAGAGGACTAAAGCTGAGCCAGTTGTAAAACGTAAGGATCGGATAGAACCTCCACATTTTTCAACCCACTCTCGATTCAACACTCCCATGCATCCATTAAAATTATCGTCAGTTAACTTCAAACAGTACTCTTACGTCACTTTATCATAAACCGTCAACACCGATAGCAACATTCAAACAGTCACAAGTCCGCACTTTCAGACAAACAAGCCAAAACCAAATAAAAGGACTCTTTTCACTTAGCTTTCGTCAGACGAGATAACACGCAAAGATTTCTTTGGTACGAAAAAAATACAACAAAACAAACAAGTCACGTGTTTTGTGTACCATCACGGCGCGGTTCCAAAGCAAACCGAGACAACATCAAGTTTTTGTGCACACAGTCTTTTTGAATAATTGCCGACTATACGGGGCGGCAGCGGGCGTGAGGTTAACAAAGCAAAAAAAAAACACCATCCCACTTTTACCCAGTGTTTGGCTAGTTTGGCGAATGAGTCATGCCCGAAATAGCGAGTGATTTATGGATTATGAGAAAATAAGCCCGAGTCGGCGGAGGTCGTACACATGCTTTCCTTCTGTGTTGTGTTCTGTCCGTACAAAAACGCATGTCCAGTGCTAAACCATCACTGCAACGTCTTCTGCTTCATTAATCGTTGATTTCCATAGAAAACCATTGAAGTGGCAAATCACGAAGTGACGGTAAGACTGGCAGGGAAAATATGCCAGACACGCAAAAACACAAATCCATAGTTTTTCTTTAAAGATAGGAAGACGAGGGGTTTTCTCTTATCCTTGGAAATGCAATACGAAATGAAAAGAAGGACGATCGATGGTATTGTGGTGCGCTCTTTCGAGTAGGTTTAGCTATTTTCCACTCAACCTTTGTGCCAGTGTCACTTAACCCTTTTTATGTTTAAAGCCATCCCAGGAAGAAAAATGTCACAACGAACACAATGACTACGACGACCAAGAAGACGACAAATTGAAGACTCGTTGTTGTCTTCTTTGTTGGAGCATTGGCCGATCGATACCCCAACATAATCCTCGGATTCTCTCAGACAAACTTAAATACACACAGAAACGCTCACGAGAGACACATAACAACAAGGTTGCTGGGCTTCACACTCGTTCTGTTCCGCCTGCCATCATATTGTCGTGTCCTGACATCATACATTGTGAGGATTGTCGTTTGCTGGTGATATTGTCGTCGTTTTCGTTGTTGCAAGGCGCATATGGGCGGCATTGGGTTGTATTATTTTGATGTGTATCTTTGTATTCTTCTCTTTTGGCTCTGTCCTTCTGCCTTCTGTGAAACATAACGACGAGGACGAGGCCAACAGAGGAGCTTGACCTATTCCTTGACGCCTGTGAGTGAGCACTTACTATAAAATTTCTGTTTTATATGCCAGCAGCGCCATCGACAGCGAGCAACATACTTAGTTGTGCGAGCAGTATAACAGTTATTATGTAATTAACAACAAAGGACAAGTGAAATTCCTTTTGTCCTTACAACAAACAATATACATAGAACTGAAGGGGGGGTGTTGGGAAATAAAAAATTAGTGTTTTTTGTTGGCCTTACTGTTCGAAAACGAGATGGAATGTGTCATGTTGATGGATTGGATTTTTTTGTTTGGCAAGGATATTGGATAACATAATCAATTTTGGTGTTGCCAGGCAATGAGGCAATGGAGGTTTGCCTATTTAAGGACTTGAGAGATTACATAAGTGGTTGCAGGCACTTACAGCGAGGCAAGCAATCTTGGATGTTGTTGGAAAATATGTTATGGGTATCTGTAGTCTCTCGAAATTTTTTTAAGAGCTTATTCAGCAAGCTCGGTCAAAATCTAGGAGCCTCTAGTTGTCCACGTGATTTAAATCTGTCGTTGATTAAACTTCTACTCGATGAGGGACTTTCTTTGTTTGAAGCCACACCCGGTAAGAAACTTTCAGAATGACGAGCAGCTTTAGAAAAAATTCACATCATCTCTTGACACTTTTAAAAGTTTGTCAGTTAAGCCTTCTGCCCTGAGCTACTTTTTTTTATGCTTTCGTTTTTCAGTTCGCGGTTTTATTTCTATTGTGAACTAGCTGATCCGGCAGACTTCGTACTGCCTTATTCAATAAATGAAAGACCTAAGCTTTTGTAAACCACACTACCCGCTATCCTCTACCCTCTTCCCCACTACCCTCTACACAGTTATCGCTACCCCGTTACCCAGCTACCACGTTACCCTGCTAACTGCTACCCCACTATCCGCTTCCCACTATTTCTACAGGCTATCCGCTATCCCGCTTATTGGTACTCACTACCCAGCTTATTGCCACCCGCTACTCGCTAATTACTACCCGCTATCCGCGCTACCCGGTACCTGTCTCCCGCTATCCGCTACCCCACAAGTCACAACTCACTTCGCCCATATCCCATGAACGGCTTAGTCGATTTTGTACAAAATACTTAAAACCCATCTGCGCCACTAACCGAACATTCCCTCAAAATTTGGTGCAGTGCACTACACTGGTATAAAAGTAATGAGTACTCAACCAGTTTGCTGGGTAAGTCAGCAAGGTCGTGACAGCTAGGAAACCTTCGCTGGCTCATGCACAACAACTTTGTTGAGGACCATCACATGGTCAAATGCATAGTAAACGTTCAAAAGGTTAAATGGGGTTTCCAGATTTTTGACCATATCATGAACGGCTTGGCCGATTTTGTACAAACTTCTTTAAAAGCATCTACACCACTACCCGCTCTCGAGTTTTGCGGTTAGCAACACATTTAGCGTTCAATTTTTATATATAAGATTGTCTTAAATGTTTGTAAGTCATTCTGTTTCGCCACCGTCCTTCCCAAAGAGTTCCGAGCTACACTCGTTTTATTGTTTGGGCTGCCATTCTCGTTGGTGGTTTATTCATCAAGAGAGTTCCAAGTTTCTTCGCCTTCTATAATAGAGACAACACCGTACAGGATCCATTTTTGGAGATGACTTTGTTCATGCTATGCTGCCCAGTTGAAGATGTCTCAAATTTCCAAAAACAGTATTAATTCAATATCTGGAGCATTGTTCAAAACGTATGACTGCTCTGCTCGTAAGTAATATACTAGAAAACAATCCTAAAGCTTAATATTAATATATCAGCTATTCCGGTATGTTCTGACAGGTCTTTGGACAAAATCAGTATGGTTCGGTGATTAGGACGATAGTCTAAGCGACTGCGGATCGCCAGGTACCATGCCTCTGGTGGCACGAATCGGCAGGCATATTGCCCCTGGTGGCACAGATCAGCAGGAACAATGCCCCTGGTTACACGGATCAGCGGGAACAATGCCCCTGGGGGCATAGGCCAGCAGGTACAATGCATCTGGACCTCCAATTACTACAGACGGCCGTAACCTGGAAGCAGCAGGTACCAAAAGCCCCTGGTAGCTATCAAAACGGACCAAATAACAAACCCCTTACCTCTATTAGGCGGAAGTTCCAATAATGAAATGGTCGAACTATTTCAGGCTTACTTTGACCAGTCTTACCAATAAGTATTATTCAGTAGAAGATGTAGAGGCGATTCTAGCACTATCGTACTAGCCTACTTATAATATTTTCCGAAAGGAGTGAGTGTGAATTTTATAAAATAAAGCACACTTTTATATGAGGAAACAAATAAAAAGCATCTGACTTCGTTACAGTCTTGTGTAAGATGGTTTCAAAATAAGCTTCATTCGGATCCTATTAAAAGGTGATTTTTAAGAGGTTTAGATCTTAAAAAAAAAAAAAATTTATTTGAATCGATAGTTTGAACCTTGCAATTTAATGTTTAAAGATAATTTCATGCAAATGTTGACCGCGGCTTCGTCTCAGGTAGCCCATCCGCTGAGTCTAATTTTGGCATACTCTTTCACACATATCGGCCGGTATCTCACGAATGAATGCATAGATGTTGGCTTCCAGTGCGTCAATCGAAGCGGGCTTGTCCCTATAGACATTAGCCTTGACATACCCCCACAAAAAATAGACTAATGGTGTCAAATCGCACGATCTAGGCGGCCAATTGACCGGCCCAAAACGTGAAATTAACTGTTCACCAAACTCGCCTCGCAATTGCGCCATTGTTTCGCGTGCTGTGTGGCATGTGGCACCGTCTTGTTGAAACCACATATCATGCAAGTCAAGAAGTGTGTTATCATCGCTCGGTAGCGTTCACCATTGACAGTAACGCTGCGATTCGCATCATCTTTGCAGAAATATGGCCCAATAATGCCGCCGGCCCATAAACCGCACCAAACAGTGGCTTTTTCGGGATGCATTGGTAGCTGTTGCAATGCTTCTGGCTGATCTTCACTCCAAATGCGGCAATTTTGCTTATTTACGTACCCATTCAACCAAAAATGAGCCTCATCGCTGAACACAATTTTTCGATAAAAAAGCGGATCCTCGGCCAGCTTTCCAAGAGCCCATTCACCAAAAATTCGGCGTTGTGGTAGGTCGGCTGGCTTTAGTTCTTGCACCAGCTGTATCTTAAAAGGCTTTACGCCCAAATCCTTCCGCAAAATTTTCCACGTAGTGCTGTAACAAAGGCCTAACTGCTGGGAACGGCGCGCGCCGAATCGACATTTCGCGGTCTTCTGTCACACTAGCTGATACGGCCGCAATATTTTCTTCACTACGCACAGTACGTAAACGTGTTGGTGGTTTAATGTCCAACAAAGTAAATTTGGTGCGAAATTTGGTCACAATCTTCCGAATAGACTGCTCAGAAGGTCGAGAATGCCGACCATAAAATGGAAGCAGCGCGCGATGAACATTTCGAACCGAGCACGAATTTTGATAGTAAAATTCAATAATTTGCAAGCGTTGTTCATTTGTAAGACGATCCATGGTTAAATTGCAAACCAAACTGAAGCTGTTTGACAGTGACACAAGGTACTAAACACACGTCAGCTGTCAAAACCAGTGTTGCCAAAACCAAACCAGCTAAAAAATCACCCGTTATAAGGTGCCCATTCATTCCTGAGTGAAGCCTCACATACTACTCTACATGTCGCTGTTATACTCATTCCGTTAGAGTTGCTGTTGTAAGAATTAAAACCGACGCTCTAGGTTTTCAAAAAATCGTTACAAAAATTTGATTTTTGTTTCATAATTTTGTTTGTTTACTTAACCTAACTCCACATTGAACGAATTTCTAAAAATGCATAATTCTGCTGAATTTCTCCAATGAAATCACAACTTCCCATCTTTGAATTTTCTGCTTTAATGTTTAATTTCACATACATAATTTGACCTACATTTTGTGCCTCATGAACCCTTTCAATAAAAAAAAAGCAAAAGAAAAAGAGCAAACTCAAACAAACGTGTATTCAGGAATTTTAATTATTTTTACACAAAAATAAAACAAAAAATAAACACACCACAGATGCAAACACACACACATAAAAACTTGTAAAACATTCAACAGTCGTAAAAAGAGATTCCAAAAGCCTTAAGGGAGTTCAGATTACACATAAATACACAAAAATACAAGAAAAAAGTGATTTTGTGTACAAAACTATAAATGAAAGAGCATTTTAAAACTTTGTGGTTCACTCGACGACGTGAAAGTTCTACAGAAGTCATGGGTCAAAGTTTAATAGGAAAACTTCTTTTTCTTATTTTGTTTGGCTTGATGGACTTTAGTTGAATTTAATGAATACAATCAGAATGAATTTGTCATAACGATGAAATCATTTTTAACATGACCTCGAAAAGTCTGTTGTTGGGAAAGAACTCGAAACAACACGAAACGCATTGAAAATGCATTCGAAAGCTATTTCCGGTGAATGATGAGAAACAAAGGTGCGCATTGATAGATTTTTCTTTCTGTTTTCTCAATCAAAGCGTCAGTCACGTGACGGTTTGCGGTTAAGGTTTGGTTGAGTCTTGTTTCGTCACGAATGGCAAATTTTTTTTCTTATTTAAAAAATAAGGGTATTTGAAAAAAAAAATGTCGTTGGCGTCAGCCTACATCCTCAACGCTCAAAAGTCGAATGTTTGTATTTTTGACTGCTTATTTGCACACGTATACGTATTTATTTGTTTGACAATCGATAAACACTTTGGATTTAGCACCACAATCAGTTTGCAGACATCATCGTCGATTCGAATTATCTTCGGTGTTTATTTTTCTTGATATTTTTTCCAAGCAAACAAATTTGTCAATCGAAAAGCGTACCAAATCAGAATTGGTCTAAAGCAGTTCGTTTACATTGCAAGCGATTGGAATGCTCAAACGTCTTCATGCAAAAAATCAAAAGCAAACAAAATCGTTCCGCTTCTCATCATGTCTATTTCTTGTTTTTCATTTCAACAAAATCTCGATAAAAATGAGAAGTTTGTTGAGCTCATAAGAATTGATATCATCTCGATAGAAGGTTCGTATCATCGTCGGACGTCATCACCATCAGCATTGCCATTGTCATTCTCATCTAGACGTTTCGTTAAATCAAGATTCGTCCAGCAACGCCATCGGATCGCGTAAATTGAGCGAGTGAGGGAACACGTTTTGCAAATAATGTTCTTCACCTCCAGTTCAATACATAAATGTGATCATATACAAATTTGTGTATTTACATAACATAAATTGGCATCACTCTTCTTAGCAATGCAAACACGTTTTGAGTCAACAAAACAAAAAAAAAAGGAAGACGACGCGAGCAATAATTGCACAAAATGGGAAAAAGACATATAAAGTGAAATATGAAAAAAATATTTGTTTTAATTAAGAAAAAATATATTCATCTCGAAATAAATTAAATGTATGTGTGGGCTGCGTTTTTTTTGAGTTTTTTCTTTTTGGTGTTAAATGAATTGGTCTTGAGAATTCGCTTATGACATTTGGGTTGGGCAGTTGAGCATTAATTTCTATGATTTGTATTTTGACTATGCGGGGCAAGTTTTGCATTCGTGTAAAAGTTTGAGCTGGAGTCTTTTAACTTGGCCAAACATTTCAGTCGTTACGGCATCTATTTCGCGTTCTTCTGGGCTCTGGGATATTGCAATGTCGTCGGCTTGTTGTCATATACCATTAACCTAACGTTGCCCCCAAGAAAATAGTGTTTAGAGGCCAAAAATACATTTGTACAATGGGGAATTAAAAACCGTGTAGAGTTTAATGCTTCGAAAACTCAATGCTGTCTTGTATCGTTGAAGCGAGATATACCCCCCTTGCCACTGTCCAGGAGTGGCATTTGCATCAACGAGACCGAACATCTCGAGATTCTCGGTATGTGCATCACTGACCACCTCTTGTGGACCGAGCATCTACGCGATGTCGCCAAAAATGCCGCAAGATGTTTGGGTTTCTTAAGACGGTGCAAGAATTTTTTCTCCCCGTCTGATCTGGCTATCATCTATATCCGTCCAAAGCTTGAGTACTATTCACATCTCTGGGCTGGTGCTCCAGCTACTTACTTAAGCCTCTTGGATGGAATTAAAAAAAGAGCTGTAAGAATGATTGGTGATAGAGAGATCACTGATGCATTCACCACTTTAGACCACCGTCGTTACGTTTCGTGTCTCTCTCTGTTTTATCGTTACTTATACGGTAATTGCTCTAGTGAAATTGCCAGTTGCACCGTAATACTCGCGCTTCAAGGAATGCCCATCAGTTTACCCTCGAGCCCAACTTCGGTTGTACGCTCAAGTATAGAGATAGAGAATCGTTCTTTAGCCGTACTACGCGAATGTGGAACTCTCTTCCACACTCTGTCTTTCCCGATCATTGCAGTGTACAG
This sequence comes from Sphaerophoria rueppellii, assembly GCA_920937365.1. Classification (NCBI taxonomy): domain Eukaryota; kingdom Metazoa; phylum Arthropoda; class Insecta; order Diptera; family Syrphidae; genus Sphaerophoria; species Sphaerophoria rueppellii. The sequence continues at coordinate 11,168,947 of CAKKXW010000002.1, read as the reverse complement.
GAATTTAAGACCAATGTACACCGGCACCTCTTCTCCAACCCCTACCGTCTTTCCTAAAGCACTCACTGTGTCTATGGCATAATAAGGGTATAAAACCCCTTGAATGTGCGCATATTATAAAAAAAACAGAATCCTGAGAACGCCGCCGTGGTATTGATAGATTTTGATCATTTGCTATACGTATACGGACGCCATACGATACCGCAGCGATATTTTCGACACTTCAACCAACCCGTTGTCCAACACCACACAACGGATATGTGACTCATATTTTTGTTCGTTCGTTCGTTGTGGACTTGGGCCTCAACCCAGCTCGGTCCCTAGCTAGCTATCTCAAGTTGATTGAGGTTCTCTTCCACTTGGGTGCGCTACCTGAGTCACGGTCTTCCTCTTAATCTTCATCCCTCGGTAGAATGGTGTCAAAGGCCTTGCAGTCGGAGAATTGGTGTTCATACACTCTATATTACCGAGTCATCTGAGTCTCTGGACTTTGACCCTTCTGGCTAGACATTGAGGGCTCTTTCAACAACGTTGACACATCTGCTATCACTTCTGCCTGAACGTCCAATACTCACTCTGTGAGTTGATTAATCTAATGCTAAAAAGCAGGATCATCAACTCTAAGATGGGAGAGAGAGGCATTCCTCATGGTGGTGTCCTGTCCCATCTCCTGTGGAACATAATAGTTAACGAACTGCTATCTGCTTATATCCTTCGAGAAGGAAGGCCACAGATTGATTGCGTATGCCGATGATGTAGCTATCGCCGTCACAGGAAAACATCCTAATACCCTGAGAGTTCTCCTCCGAAAGGCACCTGTTTATGCTCATTAGATGTGCTGATCATTGTGGACTTAATATTAATCCTCAAAAAACAGACCTGTTTTTTTTTCACACGGAAATGCTAAATTGCAGAAAAGTTGTTCCACTAATTTTTACCAATAGAGCCAAATATCTTGGTTTTATATAGACAAAAAATTAAGTTGGAAACTTAACATTCAAGAAAGAGTAAAGAAAGCTACGTAGCGCTTTTCTCCTGCAAAAAAGCCATAGAAAGCAAATGAGGTTTTCAACCTCACATAACCTATTGTCTATATACATCGCCATCGGTCATCCGAATAATACTCATGTACGGATTTCCAGTATGGTGGACTGCACTGGAGAAAGTCACTTTCTGCGACAAACTCAGCAGAGTCGAACGCACTGCATGTTTTTGCATTAGCGGGGCATTGAGAACTACACCCTCAGCAGTGCTAGGCACTCTCCTCCATCTGACACCCCTCGAAATCTTCAGCAAACAAGTGGCAGCGATAATGTGGGACATTCCATAATTTTGAACTTCTTCGGTTCTATACAAAAGTACATAGACTACATCATTCCAAAACCCCAAATTGGGGAAAAACTTCCAAGTCTCCAGAGACGAATGGGAAGACAAATAATTCCTGGAAGACAGCAGCAGCTCTAATTTTTATACCAATTTTTTTCCAAGCGAAAATTTTGGCGATCAATGAGGTTCTATCCTGGCTAAGAGAAAACGTGACATCAACTTCTGATATCCACACCTTCTCTGACATTCAGGCTGCTACTCAACAGTGTCTCAACTAACTCTCAAACGGCCTTAGATTGTCGATCATCTCTTATGGAGAAGGCGCAGCAATTTAAAATTCACCTCTGTTGGGTGCCGGACCACAGAGACATCACAGGAAATTGCAGAGCCGATGAACTCGATAAAAATGGAACCGTCATACCCATCTCACCTGAAAGGGAAAGAAAGGTATACCGAAAGCTTCATGTAAACTTATGCTAAAAGAAACAGCCTTAACAATAACAAGCTCTAGGTCGTATGATTTACGAACGTCACCGTCACTTGACTTAAAGCGCTCTAAAGACTTGTTATCTCAAAGCAGATTTCCTTATAGCTCCCTAATAGATGTCCTTACGGGACACTGTCTAATAGGCAGACACGCAATACGACTTGGTGTAGCCTCAAATGACTTCTCCAGGAGCTGTATGGACGAACAAGACGCAAACCACATCTGGGAGACTATTTTTATGATAATCCCAGTGAACTAGCTAACAAGCATATTAAATATCTTCTTCGCTTTATAGAAAGCTCAACATGGTTCGACTAGTAAGAAGTAATTCTCTAGATTCATGTGGTATCACAATGGGCCTTTTCCTTTGGCCTGTGTGTGGATCTTGTATCCGCAGCCACTATAACATTCAACCTTCCCCATTAATACATGGGGCCATATATGAGGGTGTTGAATAGTTTTAACTAAGTTGATCAAGAGAGGGATTCACCCTTCAATTATTTTCTTAGCTCAAGGAAACACCAATTTTTCGTTTGATCTCGACGCTGGCGCTGCGCTGGTGTTATTACCTTCTGTCTGAGCCTTCGGTATTGGGTGTTCTTCTTCAAAGACATCATAATACTTCGTTTTGCCTTCATCACGTCATCACGTATACGATATCGTATTCAGGAAAAGTTTAAAATACTCACATAACCTTACTTAATGGAACTCATCAAAGTTAAAATCCTAAGTCTCTCGATATAACTCAACAGAACAAAAAAAAAAGCTCAATGTCGATTGCATGTTCCTAAACGGTAACCTTGTCTCTAGGCGCCACAAAATTACTCTTAAAAATGGTGACAAGTTAAGTAGCTTTATGCCACCAATTACTCTTCAAACAAGGCTTCAAATTGCTTGTGCTTGTGCTGCCACTTTGGCATGATTCACACGAAACTCGGTCAAAGGCAAATTAAAGAAGAACACCATAAAAGAAATATGAGGGCGCTTCAACTCAATAAAATTCAAAGACAAGTTCTCATCAATTTAAAAGACTTTTATTAGCATCAGTGGGATTTTTATTTCAAGAACAATAATAAGAGAACGAAAAGATTCAACCTCGAAAATGAAGGAACCAAGACAAGAAAAAACGCTTCCAAGACTAAAATGTAAACAAGAAGAATGAGTTGCTGGTCTTGGTCTTTATCCAAGTATTGAACTTGGCTAAAATAAACGTTTGCCTAGAATAAACAAAAATTGAATGATGTGATATTTGAGGAGGAGGAGGTCGATGAGGATGCAGACTTATTTGGAACAAGAAAAAGCAAACAACGCAGACATCGACACGAAGAGACGATTGCATGGATGATGATTATTATCTTAAACAAATTACTCCATTTTCTCTCCTCCCCCGCCCCCCACATTTTCTTCATATTTAATGCATTTCAAAACAAAGGTGTGGATAATGACTGAGAAAAACTGCGGGATGCACGGCAATTCAGGGCTCGTTACACGCATTTCATGACTGAAATTAAGAACGAAGATCAAGCGGAGTGGAGATGGAAAATCTGAACTACACACATCAGGGAGACTGCAGTTGGCAGCAGAGTGCTCATTAAATCCCAACACACAAGGGTGAGGTTGTTGGCTGTTAGGCTGGATGCATTCAGCACAACCCTTGTCCTGCTGATATGGTGGTCGCGATGAGTGTGACGACACAAAGAGACTGCAACGACGATGGCGAAGTTGACGACAGCTTGGTTTTTTGAATTGTCATTGTTTAGTGAGTTTTGAGAGCAATGAGCCTTGGTTTAATGTAGGACAAACATTCATCGCAACTTCACACAGCGCATCTCAACGCCAACGGGGTGAATGGATTACTTAGTACATAAGAACGACACTGTTGCATGATATCAGTCAGAGAGTTGTGTCGAGATGAAAATGAAAATATTTGCATTTAAGCTTGCGAGAGAGAGAGAGAGTGAGATTGTAGTATTCGGGAAGTTAGGGCTTATCTTTCGTTTGATATCTTTGAAGTGCAAGCGACGAAGGACGGACGTTTTGCCTAGAGGCTGTGGTGCAGTTAAATGAAGTGCAGCTGAAAAGCTTTACATTAAATGCGTCATTAAAGTTTTTGAATTAATTTCATGCATCCCAGTGAGTTCTGATTAAAATTGTTCATTTATAGGGGAGACAAATTTTTTACTAGTGAGGGCTGCTAAGTTTTCAATCAACATAACATGTCCTGTCACTGAAATTATGACACTTCCGAAAAATGGGATACAATTCATTTCATTACTAGAAAATAGTGTCTTTTTTGATGTTAAGTCAAAAGAAAATCATGAGCAATAATTATATCGTGAAAGAAAAAAATGTCACGAGAGATAGGTAACCATCTTTGAAAATCGCGATAAAAACAGCTTTCACTAAAATATAATATCATGACATTAAATCGAGATAAAAACAGCTTTCACTACAATATAATATCATGACATTTATCGCACTAGATTTGTGTATCATGCTATTATTGCTGTCATGAAAGAAAAAACCTTACGAGAGATAACCGTCTTTGAAAATCGCGATGAAAACAGCTTACATTTGTTTTATTCAAAACAGCTTCACTAAAATATAATATCATGACATATTTATCGCACGAGATTTGTGTAACATGATGTTATTTCTCTCATCATACCTACATACATTCCCACCATTGTATTTTTTCTATACCATTTTTCTTTCATGCTCATTATTTAATTATGGATTATTTGCCAGCATGATATTTTCTGGTATGATATTTTTCTCCCATGACATATTTATCAAATCACTATTAAAACGTTCAAAATTGAACAAAACTTTGTCTACGAGTTATAAAATATATTATCAGGATTATATATTGCGACCCTAAAATTCCATTTAAAAAAGTGATATCCTACAGTTTCTTATGGTGAGGTAGTGTTCCAGAACCTAACGGGATACTGCTTTCAAGTTAAAAGGTTGAATGACATTAAGCACAGCGAAAACAAAATTTGGAAGGCTTCCAACTTTCGACACAAACAAAAATAAGTGCAGATATTATTCATAAACAAACTGCAGTGGTTGGCTGGTAATAAATTATTTTTCAAAAAGGGTTAACGACATTGGCGTATGTTTTCGGAGCAGTGAATTGCTTGGCATATTTAAGGATAGGCAGCCTTTAATCGAAGAAAACTTATTTAAACATTCTTTAAAATGAAAATTAAATTAACCTTATGAGTCCTTTGCCTTTGTAAATTTTATGAGATATCCTTTAAAAAATAATCCACGTAATCTCTTTTTCTCATTAAAACTGTTAATCAACGCTGCGTGAACATGCCAGCATGGAAAAGGTTTTGGTGAACGTAGATCCATTAATGAGACATAAAGTACATGGCACAAAACCCTACCATTTTTTACGTTCGGAAAATAAAGAAAAAATGAGTTTCAAGACGACCAAGGACTTTAAGTATGAAATGTTGTCCAACATCCTATAAAGCTACGAAAATTCCACCTAAGATATGCGAATGCAGAAAAAAGCATGTTTCCCTCTCTTCTCGTGAAATATTTTTCTTGTTTATGGAACGATTTACGAAACAAACCACATACAAACCGTAAAAAGGGGTTCCAAATTGTGCAAATGCACGTAGAACGTGATCTCGATGCACTGCCACATTTGGTTATATCTTTTGTGCTTGCCCGTAATGGGGCTATTTATAGTTGTTGGAATTTTTTTTTTCATGGTCCTGTGGAGGAAGATGGTGTAAAGAAGCTTCAACCATGTTCCATGTTTTGTGTTTCGTCACAACTCTTTTCACTAAGAAGAGTAGAACTCAGATAAAATGCATCTCAGACTGTACAGATCATAACGACAGACGAAAATATGGAACTACATGCTTTAAACACTGAACATTAAAAATTCAAGGTCTTACCTTGCTTGAAGGAGCCCAAGTTGTCGTTGTTCCCAGCTCCAATATCATCATTTTATTTTTCTTTTTTCACTTTTTCTTTTGGGTCTTTTGTTGGGGTTGACAAATTTTAAAAATTTATTGCTGTGCTTCTTGCAGCAGAAGCATATTTTCTCTTAAAAAAAAGACAAGATGTAAATTTTGAACCATAAAATATTCAAATCTCTTTTACTTTTTTTTGTATTTTGTTTTTTTTTTTTTTTTTTTTTTTTTTGGTTGGGTTACAGATTAAATGCGTATTTAATATGAAGAACACGCGGTCGTGCACATAATGGAATAAGAAGAGGTGCTCCGTTTTTACAACAAAAACCGAAATACAGACAAAAAAGTAATAATGATAAAGATGCTAATAAGCATTTTGAAGCGTGTAGAATGTAGCATAGGTACACATCGGTTTGTAAGAAAAGTCCATGAATAGCATTGACGGAAGTGTTGGGCGCAACGGAACACAGTTTAAAAGTGACATCTGTTTTCTTTGAAAAAATTATAAAGAGAAAAATACCGTAATCCAGTTTTGTTATTTCATTGATGATTAATGGGGTAATTTACATCTGGTAATACTATCATTGAATTTTAATTGAAAACCGGAAAATGTTTTTGTTTATTTTTAAAAGACTTTTGGTTCTCAATTTTGAGGTGGCGCTGCAGTCGTCCATTTATTCAAAAATGGATACCTATAGATACAGCCGACTATTTTCCATCTGCTTGTTACTACATAGGTCCACATTTAAGATTAATCACATTAAAGATTAATGATGAAGTAACGCAACGTCAGTATAAACTATACCAAGGATCCGCTATAAATTCAGACAACAACAGTTCTGAAATCAAACGAGAATTACCTGTCAATTGCTGATTCTTTAAATTTAGAAGGCAATTGAGTACTAAAATCTCCTTTCGAGGACTTCCCGGTCCTCATGTATGGTTCAGAGCATGGACCTCATCACCATCGGATGAAAAAATATTCTCCGAGTGATTTTTAGTCCCGTCTGCTTGAATGGGAATGGAGACGAAGATTCAACCAAGAACTGTACGAGCTCTTCAGCCATACCGATCTAGCCACAAAAGTTGAGGTCCAACGACTTGGATGGTATGGTTGGGTCATATCGAGTGAATGGAAAATAATGTTCTGGCCCGTAGGGTCTAATAAATCAACGCGGAAAAACGTCACAGAAGAAAAAGATTGCGACTCCGGTGGAACACAACTCCTTCATTCTTAAGTTCGCTCGTCGAAGAGAAGCTGTCTGACATGGGTTTCGGGAGAGAGCGTCCTACGAATATGTCCCCGAAAGACTTTGAAGAAATCGATCGAAGAAAGAAACAAGAAGAATTTAAATATGGTTTTAAATACGGTTTTACTTTCTGTCTAGTACAAAACGAAAAAATAAGCGGTAAGCGGTTTACGGTTGACGGCTCCTGTTCGTGGTACTCTTTGAAGAAGAACAACCACGAAATTATCTTTCGGAAGCGGTTCAGCCATTTAACCATTAAGGTCAAGGAGAAGCCTTGCCTGATCGGAGATATATGTAGGTACTTAGAAGAAATGGTTTTTCGGACATGCAAAAATGCAAAAGTTCTATATTCTAAGATCAAAGATCTATTTGCTCAAGAATCAGCAGCAAACAGCTTAGGCTAAGTCAAACCAGTATCTGGATAACTAGCCAGAATGGCAACGCTGCTATTCTTACTAAATACGTAGGTAACAATAACTACACGGATTATATGACTCCTTACTTAGATTTCAACAAATCGTTTAGTACTAGCTTCCTCAATAGACTAGATTGGGAAAATAGTGTGCCCTACACTAATGACTCGACTTTTACCATCTACACTGATGGCTCAAAAGGGTTCCTGACCACAGCGATGTGTCTGGTAAAGAAAAAGCGGATGAGTTTGCAAAGGAAGGCTCAGCACTGGACCCATCTTTCATAGACTGAAAACATGAACTGAAAAAAATGACAGTAGCATTGTCCTTCAAAAATCCAACGATAGATGGAATCTCCTAGAAATTTGTGTTAATGCCAGGAAACTATGACCTAGATACGATAAGAAAAGATCCGACAGGATTTTAATTAATAATAAACCGTCTTTAAGATCCTTTATTAGTATAATAACATGGCATAACCTACATCACTACAATAAAAAGAAGATGGGGGTTAGTACCGATGACATTTGTAGGGGCTGTGGTAATAAAGGCGAGCATGACACTGCCACTATCATTTTCTCAGCCACTATCATTCACTCTGTCTCACTAGAAAGAAAACTCTAGGCAACGAACTCTTTAACGAACTAGAGGAAATATTCGAACTTGCAGGCAGAAGCTTGATTTGGTTTGTCAAGATTCATAGGTTATTTTTTTTTCCAAAGAAGTTACAATACTTCATGGTAACACAATGGATCTACAGTGATCTAAGTGTGACGGTAACAATACCAACTGTCAGCCCACTAAACCTTATCTAACCTACCCCAAAAGGTTCCGGTTTTGAACTACTAGCCGTACACGTACATTACGTGCAGCACTTTGCTTCCCGGCGTTTCTAACTACTACCACACTTAAAACTGATTTTAGCTTGAAATTTCACATCCTCTTATGAATATTTATGTAATGAGCGAATGTGAATTGTAAAAAAGCAAATTAACAAAATATGTTTGAACTAGCTGGCCCGGCAGACTTCGTACTGCCTCAAATAAAAGACTAAGACTTTTGTATCCGCTACCCAACTACTACCCGCTACCCCATATTCCCACTTCCCCCTACCCCGCTACACCGTTACCACTCTACCCACTGCTCGCTACCCACTACCCGCAATCTGCTGCACGCTACAGGCTAAACTTCTCCCCGCTATCCTCTTTCCGCTCTACCACGCTTCCCGCTTAACCACTACTCGCTACCCTGGTCATATCTCATGAATAGCTTCTTCGATTTTGTAAAAAAAATACTTAAAACCCATCTACATATACAACTACCCGAACATTCCCTTAAAATTTAGGGGTGTAAAAATTAGTTATAAACATTTTCTCATACCTACTGAATATACGGAGGAATATAAATACTAAAACTGGGGCATTAGAATTTTATATATTAGATTTATTGAAAATTCAAATTGAAGTTCTCAACCCGCGGTTCGTGTGGTGGAATTTTCACGGATTTCGGCCACTGGAGGAGCTTTTGTAACAATTCGTAAACTTTCCAGATCTGACGCAACAACTTAAACGACTTTTAAGGTCAGTTCCTGCTTCCTTTTTTCCTGTCTAGGAAAAAAACCAGACGTGTTTTTTGAATAACCTTTCTTGCAACTAAAACAAATATTTGGCATCCCTGTTGGAACTCATAATTCCATTCACCATTAAATTCAGATTACTTAAGATTCCTCTTCCCTTCTTTTTTCTCGTTTTTGGGGATCAAAGTGAAATTATTTTGCGTATTATTTGAGGCTTAAATTTTCAGAATGACTCGCTGAGCTGTGCTCACACTTGAACTCACTGTGCTCGTGCCGATAGGTTTATTTGTTTGTGTTCTGGTGTTCTGAATGTCAAAGTAATTTTGTTTGTTTGCATTAATAATTGAATTTTTATTTAATTATCGACGACCAAAGGTTACTGTTGTTATTTGCTTTTTGTAGGCATTTTATGACACAGATTTATTTTTCTCCTTTTTTCATGACGTAAGACAAGTTTTTTTTCGTGATTTTATTTTTAAATTGAGGTCATCGAACTGCGGTGTTTGAGAAATGTGATGCATTGAAAACTGCAATGTGTGAAGGTCTCCACATAAGTGCCATGAGGGTAGCAAATGTAAGCGAAAAAAAAAACAATTTCTTCATTGAGTATTTGAATTGACTCATTCACTGAGTTTTTAATGTTTTTTCGCAAACTTTTTCTCCCCTTTTCGTATAGCTATAAAATGGAATGTCACAAATCCGATGATTCAACCATTAAATCATGACAATTTTCATGAGAATTTCTTATTTTTGTTTGCTTTTCAAATTTTAGAGAAAAATCATTTTTTTAAAAGTACAAAAAATCAAATCTCTTTATTTAAGCTCAAATTTTCGTGGTTCAAATCCAAAAGCAAAAAAAAACTATCCTCAACCTTGACAACAATTTAATTAATTTAAAAGCTTTTTTCCTTAAAAAAAATTACGAAAATTGTGACATTATTTTCGAGCCCATGTGTACTCCTTGACATATCCTGTCTATTTTTCCGATCAGCGGAATTAAAGTGAAGCACTGAGTACACACAAGAAGGCACAACACGAATCACGCGACACAAACTCAAGCATAGACAGACTTTGTAATGTGTTCAATTGTTTCCACAAACGTGCGAGGGACACACATGTTCTATGTGTATGTGGTTGTGCCCCCATATCACACATCAAACACCGCAAGGAATACGCAAAGTTATTTTTTACTTTTTTTTTTATCATTCTTCTGTGACACCAGAGATATTCAATTGTCACACATTTCTACTGGCACTGGGCTGACGTCATTCTATGATTGCTAAGACCTGCGAGATATTTTGCAATTTCATTTCAATTTGTTTGGTTTGCTTTTTTTTGCATAATTTTTCTTTTCGCATTTTAATTATTTGTACATTCGAAATGAGTTTACTTAAGGACGACCGTGTTGATGGTCTTGCAATAACGTTGAGTTGAATTTCCCATTTATTGGGATGGAGTGAGTCATTGTCGCGCAGGGCGCTAAAAACCAATGACAAGAGCAAATGCGAAAAATGCAAATTTCGCTCTCCCTCGGTTCGCATGGTTCAACCAAAAAGTTATTATATTTTTTTTCGAGGGGCAGGGAAATGTTGAAAACCGATGAGTGAGGTGTTGCCAGATATGACAGTTAAGAATTGTGAAAAACTTGCAAATTTAATTATGCATTTCTTAACAGATTTTGGAAATTAAAAAAACAAAAAAACATTTCGCAACCTGGCAACCCTAAATCAAGCCTTCTCTGTATTGTTTTGTCAAATTTATGCGGCAAAATAGCGCGTGTATAGCGCGAATATGCAAATCCATCTGCAAATAAGTCTACAAAGTTACAATTTGACTAGAGCTCGTCTGTAACTCCTCGCCGTCATTGTCATAGCCATCAACGTCCCATTATCATTTTCGTCGTTGCCGCCGCTGCCGTCAACAGGATTCGTCGGTTGGTTGTTGAAAGTTTTTCTGTTAATGAATATTGAAATGTGTCCTTCGCTTAATGTCAGTCAGTTGAGTCAGAGGATTAGGCTGAATTTTGGAATAACAAAAAAAAGGACTCATTGTAGCACACGCTGCCGAAGCTTGAACGTTACATACCCCTGGCTGGACCCCCAAGCTAGCTTGATTCTTCAATTCTGACGCGCGTATTATGCCGATTGACAGGACAAACATTATACTGGTGCTGCCGCCTCCATTGCGTAACTTAATCGAGAAGCTCTCGGCACATAAAAGATTGGCGAGGATGGTTTTATTTGTTTTTGTTTTCTCTCCTTTTTTCTGTAACTAGAACGTGATAGAATGCTCAAATGTCAGTTAACAGTGCTTTGAATAACAAACATTGGAAATGGTTCTTCTTCTTCGTTCTTTTTTATCTTGATATTTCATTTATGGCATTTGCTTAGAGCTCTTTTGAGTCATTGGATAATCCTTAGGCTGATGCTCATTAATTCCTGGTTATGTAATGAAAGTTATAGAACTCAATGGAGTGGAGTATAAGTATATTGAGGGCTTAGACGAGGGTTTTGGTCAATGTCAAAAAAATGTGTAAGGAGAAGATAACTACTATTGACTGTTTTGGTTTGGTTTAGGAATGTAATTATTCGAATTAATGTGAGGATTCGGAAGGGTATAATTAAGGAGCATGAATGAAACATTAAATCGATTGAATTAAATCCTCAAAGGAAAAAGTTGTAAGCCTTACGAAACTACGAGTAGCTTGGTTGTTTGTAACTAAGTCTTAACTGCTTGAAGGGATAAAGGGTAATTTTTGGGGCGTAACGCATTTTAAAAAGGATCCTTGTCTCAAGCTAATGGTGATGCTCTTATTTGGTGCAGCTTCATGATCTTCTTTTTTGAAAATCGTGTAAACGTTTACACGTAGAACTCGCTAGCAGGTTTGAGTCTTCTTTGTAGCACCGTTTTTGTCTTTTTTTTTTTTATCTGGCGTATTCGTCATTTTATGTGGCCCTGCGAAACCAAGAAGGGCATCTGTAATGGTTGGTGGGAAAACGCATCCTAATCATGACTACCAAAATGTCTCGGCCCGCTACGAAGAACGTCAGCTAGGTGTGAGTTTTCTTCATTCGCATCAAGGCTTATTCCGAAATACGTTGCCCATTACGATGCTTGTTGCCACGGCCTCATGGTGAGAGGGAATCTCAGAAGGAGGTTAAACAGCCTATAGCCACGGCCTCAGAGTGAGATTGATTCTCAAAAGGAGCCAAATTAGCCACAGCCTCAAAGTGGAGGGGGGGGGATTCTCGGAAGGAGACAAAATATCCCATCGCCCAGCTTCAAGGTGAGGGGAAATCTTCGAAGGAAGTAGAATAGCCGCTGCCTCAAAGTGAGGAGGATTCTCGGAAGGAGACAAAATATCCTATTGCCCAGCTTCAAGGTGAGTGGGAATCTCGGAAGGAGGAAAAAGCAAATAAATAATCGGTCAAAATTAGGAGCAATCTATATTGCCTTAAGCACCATAACTCGTTGCTAATCAACTTGTAGCGGTGGGAGAACTACTTGTATAATAGGAAAAAGTTGCTCGAATTTCCTACGATATTCCACTTCTACTTGACAAGTTTTCGGTTAAAACATCAAGTGAATTATAAAAAGACAGAAAAACTTAAATACTAAAAATATGTGTATTTATGTTGTTGCCTTCGTTGACGCCTGGACGGTATAGCTGCTGGTTTTTTTATAGTCCGGGTGCACGGAAGTTCTTTTTTATATTTTCTATGTTTTATTTTTTTTTTATTTTTTATGGCTGGTTCGTGGGGGTAGTAGGACGCGAAGTGTGACGCTTTGTTACACCATATACCCTTTTCAGTTGTTAGTCATCAGTAAATCCTTTCGTAACCAAAGATTTATGATGCTTCGCAACTTGAAGTCTCTTGTTACTGACTGACAGTCATCTCGATACACGATCTTTTATTTTAACTTCAGTTTAAGGCACCCGCCCAAGTTGATCCGAATATTTTCTAAATCGTTCACTAACCAACTACCTTGCGTAGAACTGTTGACGTCAACTCTGACATCATCTGAGAAGTCCACCGCTTGGAGATGGACATAACGAGCTGATTCACACATTCTTGAAAGGCACTTTAATGCCAAGACCCCATTTTTTTCGTTTTATTGTGCTTTGACCCTTTTCAAGAATTCCCTTCGACCTGTCAAAAGTATTATGGTAAATTCATAAATTTGTCTCAATTTAACAAAATGGGTTGACACTTTAGCAACTTTAAACTTTCTTTCAAACACTCGTTTCTTGGTATTCGTGTTAATTCAAATATGTAGGTATTTTTCTCTAAACTTAAAAAAAAAACTGCACCTGCAGCACAAAGAAACCAAAAAGAGGCCATTCGCACATTAATCGGACTCCATACCCAGTCCGACACGTCTCGACACATGCAAAGCTTAGATGGTGAAAGTCAATTAACTGACAACGCACTATATCAATTATTGTGTTTGTGAGGTGCGAGTGGGACTCACTGTTCGCATTATTATCACGCAACATTACCAAAGACAGCAAAAGGGTTCAAATACCGTATGCACAAGAAAATGCCTCATCAACAATATCCCCCTCGCGAAGCCCACTCAAATAATTTTTTTTTTTTGCTTTTGCTGCGATACGCAATTGAAATGCAAATTAATATTGTTAAGGTGGTGGCAGCGGCTGTAACGACGACAACGGCGACGAACCGCTAGATGTCCCACATATGGGGAGCATTGTGTAGGTAGCGCATCAAACTCAATAACGCCAAAACTAAAGAACATGTTAGGTCGAAGAAGGAAAAAAAAAATTAATTAACTTAAGAATTTATTCTCGACCTGTAAGGTGTTCTTTTTGATTTGTGAACTGGCCTAATCCACACGATTTTCTCCCCCTTCCACATGCCCTTCATCACACGTCGCGATTGTCTGCTTAAGAAGGGTAACACATTGCCATGCAATCAAAGAGTCATCTCCTTTGGTTGGGGCAGAGTGCAGCCCCTCCTGTTCTTGTATTTCGGAATTCCAGAAGTCTTGGAAATCATTACAAAATACGAACGAGTACGAGGGGGCCTATATTTCACCCTTTAACGGGACAAAGAAGCAACCCACAAAAGTGACAGAAAAAAGAGAACTAAGAGAGGAAAAAAAATAAAACAATATTTACTTGCTGCTGTTGTTGTCGTCGCGTTGTTGCTTGCTGACTTTGCTGGGCTGGTTCTACAATTCTGGTGGTTTCTTGGTTCAATGGATTGCCTGACCGTGTAGTTAATTTAGTTGCGTTTTGGATTATCGCTTCAATTGATGTGAATTCAATTGTATCCACACATACGGTTCTTTTTGATAAAAGGCATTTTTTTTTTACTCTCGCTGTGATTTTGATTACAAAAAAAAAAAGAAAAAAATCACAAAAACGGCTTTTTATTAACCCATCATCGTGTACACTGCAAAATATTGACGGTCGTTCCAATTGTGTAATCGTCTTTGTCGTCGTTGTCGTTACGTCTTTTGGCTTCTCGAATTGAGTGACGGGAAAAGTGTGTTCTTTAGTATTTTTTTCCTTTTAACAATTTGTAGTGTTTCCTTTTGTGTTTAAATTTTTAATGTAAATTCTGCACTTTTTGTGTTAACTTGTGATTTTTCTGTTGATTCATCAGTGGATGTGGATTTTTGAATGAGTTTTTAAAGACATTTTTAGCACCGTACAACATCAAGCGAAAAAATATTTAATTTTCTTCAATGAAAATACGTTTTCAAGCAAATGATTGTTCTATGAATTTCAAGTGGAATGCGAAGTATTTTATTTCTTGGAAAATACTCGAATAAGGGTTCATTATATTTTTCAGAATTGTTTGTAGAAATCTTTTGGATGTAGAGCGCAGGGGGATGGTGACTGTGTTTTACTTACTTTTTACTTTTACTTATTGGAGAGAAAAAGTCAAAAATTTCTCTCATCCAAGCTCTGTTATGCGACAACAATGTCGTAATGGAATAAAAATATAACAATTATTTTTCATTTTGTTTTCAAAATACAGTTTTCATTAGAATTTTCATGGGTAATTCGAGTGAGAGATAGAAAAACCATTAACGTATGAAGTTATTGATGAAATTTGAAAAGTTTGAGTTCGGAGGACTTGTTTGAGTAACGTCAGCACATACTTATACTTACGTTAAGTTATCGAAAATTGAAAAAAAACATACTTTGGAAATCATGATTTTTGTAAATTTGTGTAAACCTTTAATTAAGTTTAGGAACACCCTTTATCAGAAAAAACCAACAAAATCAGTCCATTAGTTCCTAAGTTAATAAAAAAAAACGTTTTTGAACAAACATTGTTTATTTTCATATATATTCAAATGAAACGTGTTGTGATTTATTGCTTGAAGCTTCAAAAAGACTGCAACAAATCGGCCAAAAAAATTACACAATTCTCAAAAGCAGAGTGCAAACGGGCATTCAGTTTTAAACCTAAGTTGGTGATACAATAAATAGTTCAATTTTTAATTACTTTATTACGACACTCAAACAAGTTTAAACCAATATTCAACTAGCTTACCCGACAATCGTCGTTTTGAATTATTGAAATAGAGTTTTTTTCACAAACTTCTGCTGATGCGATGTTTAAGATATAAAGTGATACCTTCAAATAATTTTGAACGAATGTGAACATCTTTGAAGACTGAACTAGTTTTTCCAAGCATTCTTGAAGTTGAACAATAGCCCATTAGTCTGACATCGTTCATTTTGAAAACTTTTGAGAGGCCGATTGATATGCGATTCCGAAGCACCTTGAAACCGGATTGTATATCGGAAGCTCAAAATGCCTACACAAAACGTAACAGTGTTGTCAGCGTCATAGAAAAATCACTGAATGATAAGAAATACACCCTTGCCACGTTCTTGGATATTAAAGGCGCCTTCAATGGCGTGAAGACGGAAACAATTGAACATGCTTTGACCGACCACAAGGTCGAAAAAGCGATAATAGACTGGATTATGTGTATGCTCAGGAAGAAACAAATCAACTCTGAGTTAGCAGAGGAAATGGTGAGAGTATCCAAATCCCGGGGCACCCTACAAGGGGGAGTTCTCTCACCGATACACTGGGTTCTTGTCATGAGTATACCTCTTTAAACTGAAACAAGTGGAGTGAAAATAATAGTCTACGCTGATGATCTTGCATTACTATCAATGAACAGACTTAGTATGCCCTCTCGTTGGTAAGTAAATGGACTAGGAATTGTGGGCTGACAGTCACTCCAGCAAAGACACAACCAGTGCTATTTACAAACGAACGTAAACTACCAAACTTTAAAGTACCTTCAATTGAAGGCTGTCTACTTAAAATCTCTGTCCATGCAAAGTATCTCGGTGTGATCTTAGATAAAAAACAAAACTGGAGTCTGAACACCAAAGAAATAGACAAGAAAGCGTCGATTGCCTTTTACTCCTGCAATAGATTTTTCGGGAGAACCTGTTGACCAAACCCTAAAATTATTAGATGGATGTATGGTAATAAGGTTTGGTGGAATTCTGAAAAGAGCCCGAATCTCAACACTTTGACAAAAGTTTGTCTCAATTTAAAACCCTTAGATCTTTTTGTTCAAGAATTTCCAGCTAAAAGTGCCTCGCGAATTAGTCAGACTAAAGTCTGGAAAAACAGTTTCAAAGGATATGCTCAGGTCCTTCATAAATTTATGGGTCGTAGTCATAGTGCTGCGACAGACCATACAATACCCGAACTTGATTTTCGCAAACAATTCCAGGCTGCCATAAAGCAAAGAGAAATGTATAGATGACAAAGCATACTCCAGTGAGTCGTCAATAGCTATCTATACTGTTACGGATACTGGTGTAGGTGCAAGGTTCTATTCTGAATCCCTCAAGTAAACCGACTCGCTTAGGTTTCCAGACTACAGCAGCGTTTTCAAAGCGGAGGTTCTGGCAGTGACAACAGCTGCTAAAGTGGTATAAATGATGCCGATACCACGGTCTGATATCACTTTTTACATTTATAGCCAAGCTACAATAAAAGCGATTACTGCTACTGAGGTAAAATCAAAGCTTGTTTCATATGCTGCCGCGAAGAGCTTAAAGTTCTTGGCGCACAGCATAACATTAGACTCTGCTGGGTCCCAGGAAACAGCGGTATACCAGGCAACGAAAAAGCTTATGAATTAGCAAGATCAGCTAGTCAGTACCCAACCCTGTTATTTAAAGCAGAAAATCTCAAAAAGGATAACTGTTAAGTCCAATGAAAGGTAAAACCTTATGGACACCCGTGGCACTACAAGAAATATCTGGACCCGTTTGAACAAACAGAAAACGTAAAGAATTATGCAATAACACAAGAGATCCTTTCGATCTTGGTAGCATAAAAACTTGACATGATCTGTTAGGAATTAGTTCAAATAATCTATGTAGAGAATGCACTTTCTATGTCACTGCCCAAGAATTTTCCCACCAAAGGAAGCAATTATTTCATCGGAGAAGAACTCCCTAGGACTCCAGGTACTAGCATGCTTCCAAATGGCTTGATTAACAGAAAAAATTAGCGTGAGTAGCAATAATCACAATACTCATTAGTTCTGTAAAAAATTAGTACCATGTATATTTTGTTGCTACATTAACGAACTTCCGACATACAGGGTGATTCAAGAGCTCTGTGCCAAAAAGCTAGAGCATGTAGGTTGGGTTGAGACAAAACAAAAATTGTATCAGAGGGTAGTCTTTACCCATTTCACATTTCATGTAATTAAGTACTAATTTTGTTTTGAAAATTCAAAATTTAAATTCGTCGTAACGAAGTTCGCCGGGTAAGCTAGTATTACCCCATTTAAAGCCGTTTCTTTCAGAAAATTTGGATTATTTTAAGCTAGAAATTTGTTCTTAACGCGAGATTTCTAAAACTATTGATTTCGACATTTAAAGCCCTTGGTCTTAGTGATTAAAGCTGTAGATGTGAGGAAAAGTAGATAGATAGACGAACAGAGACAATTTTTATGACTTCCTATCATAGTGTTTGATCAAATGCTCGTGATCCAAATTTGGTGAGACTGTAAAACTTGCCATACAGTAAAGTGCACAAGAAAAGAGTTTCAAAAATTAAACAAAACTAGACTTACTTACTAAATTTATATAAAGTTTCGTTAACTTAGAGAATTTTCTTTTAATTCCTGCCATGACTTCATAAGCGTCTAGTTCATACATCGGCACAAAATAAACATGAGTGCAACTTTAAATTCCCGGAAATTTAACAACAAGTATCGCCCTAATTATATTTCAACAAAATTTCCTTCCTGCAACTTTTAATCAATACCCATATTTAGAAAGAAGCTTACAAACTTCATTCACCAAGTTCCTTGAAAACAAAAACTTTTCACTCAAACTATGTTCTTGTTTGAGTATAGAATTGTCTCTCCATGGAAACCGTATTTCAAAAACCGATTTAACTTACTTTCAAAATTCTATTTACTTTGTAATTAGCACATACACACACCCCTAACTATCTCGTCTTTCTTGTGTTGTAACTAAGATAGTTGTAGTTGGTAAATGTTGATCAAACTTCACTTCCTTTTTCGTTGTTCCTCGTCGAGAACTATATGAGGTCGAAATAATAATTAATTGCACCTGCCTTTTGGGTCTATTCAACTGTGTGGATAAATTATACCACAAAAAACAGTCTTCCATACACTCTGGCAAATTGTGCTGCCGGTCCAAGTGAAGTAACACGGAAGCTCTTCTCGATACACAATTTAATGCAGGATACCCATAACAATGTAACTTTTATACAAACTTTTGGACGTGGTAGGGGATATGGGATATTAAACATTTTGTTCTTTTAATAAAAAAAAAAACCAGAGGCAGGACGGAACGTTACATGCAACGATGACATACACCATAAAGCAAGCTACAGCAGGAAAAATAGATGCGGTTAGCTGATGTGCGCAATTTATCGTAGAAGGTTGAGAGGATTTGGAGTGTGTCTTCTGGAGTTGTATAAAAGTTTGTGCATATGCATTCGAACGTTCAAAAGTACTTACAAGAAACAAGATGAAGAAGTTACGCTTGATTGTGTTCTTCGTTCTTTTGATCTTTACGCTCGGTTTAATGGCTTTTTATTTGAGATAAAGTTACGGAGGATAGATACTCTTAAGGACAGCGTGTTGTTGGTTGTCGTTTTGTTTACTCAACTCCACTTTTTCCAAATTGTTAATAATATTGAGTCTGAAATTTGAAAGCAAACACATGCGACCTTAGAGTTCCTTAAGTTTTTCTTAAAATCAATTCAACTGAAGTTCATCTACTTGAGTTTGATATCTCCCTCCAGCAAATAACAACAAACAACCGCAGCACTTACCGGCGGCGCGGCGCACATCCACCGACCATCGACTTTTGCCAACAAAACATTAAATTGAACTTGAATAAACATAAATCGACGAAACATTCAAATCCGGTAAATGATTTATTGACACTGCTGTAAGCAAAAAACAACACTCACAGCTTGTGTAGATGGGTTCATATCAAATGAATTTATTGATATTACTTTTTTTGCCATTTTCGCTGAGTCCGAACTCAAGTGTTTCGTGTAAAACATCAAGAATATCTATGTGTAACAGAATAATGACTTCCTGGCAAAGAAGTAACCATTTCCGGTGAAGCAAGTACTTGACTGCCTGAAGGTTGGAAGATTTTTGGTAACGAATGCAATTTCCTATGAGTAGGTACTTTTTTATGACTTGTGTTCGACTTTGCTTATCGCAAAAAACTTTTTCCGAATCGTTCCTCACAAACAATTGCAATTACGTCACTGCTTTTAAGCAACGTTTTAACAAACAAAAAAAGGATTCCCCTGACTTTGCTAAGCTAATTATCCAAATGCCCAGAAGAGTTAAGAGAAAAACTTCCAAAACGAATTCTCTTAGGGAACATTCTGCCAACCGGACTATTACACAAAAGTTAGTTGCTCGAAATTACAAAACGAAAAATAAATTAGACCTAAAAAACCGAATGCATTTCATTCTTCTTATCAGTCTGATGGCAACCTAAATAAATTCTTTCTGTCGTATCAAACCGAAAGATTTTCAAGAGTGTCTCCACGTCCACGTCCTACATAGATTTGTTTTTCTTTTGAGGGTAGTGCACTTGGTGGGAAGTACAAACAAGAAAAAGAAGACAAACAAAAAAAAAAAAAACAAATAAAACGAAAGATTGAAATGAAAATTTAAATGGATATCGTAGGACAATGTAGGAAGAAGGTAGGACAAACGATCCCTTCCTTTGGGAATCTATGTCGTCTGGAATGTCTTCTTCTCTTTGACTTTTTATATGTTCTGGTTTTATTCCACTTCCCACAAGAATAAACACAAAAAAAAAATCCCTTAAAAGCGAATGACAATGCCATTCTCATGCGGTTGTTGTGGGCTTGTGGCCCTTAATTGAACTCTTATCCGCCTAACGGATAAACGAATGAGGAAATAGAGATAACAACAAAAACAACAACAAGAAAAAATCCATATAAAGCACAACTATGGACTCATTGTTGCGGGAATCTATTCTAGAGAATCGTTTTCTTCCCAGAAAAAGAAGAAGTATTAAAGAGGCCCGCACACTTCCACTTGAAATTCAGATTTGAAAAGAAAAAAAAAGTTCACTTTTAATCAATTTTCTTCTTCATCAGAAAAAAAAAAAAGAATTAAGATTGTTCATTGATAGGCAGCAATTTTTTTTTTTTAAATAATTCAACAAAAAACGAAAAAATAAAAAGATTAAAAAATGAATCTAGTCTCTGGCGAGAATAAGATATCGATTATGATATGCGAGTCCAAGAAGGAAATGTTCCTGAGTAACAACGCAGCAGCAGCCGCAGCCTTGAAGAGGCATCCACATCATTCAACCACCACAATCTCATCGCGTAAGTTATATTATACGTTGTGTGTTTTTTTTGCCTATGCATTAAAGTTTTTAATTAAAAATACATTGAGGTTAAGATCGAGTTAATAGTCCGGGTGTGGTGGTTTCAATCTTAAAAAGGCTTGATATTTTGTTTGGTGTTCTGACATGAAGACATAAATAAGTATTTTTCCTAGAAATGCCCCGCAAAACCTTAACAGGATGACATAAAAAACACTTACTGAAAAAAATGTTACGTATACGTCACAGTGAACATAAATGTTAATTTTACTTGAAAGCGAAGGTCTAACAAATTTTTTTGAATGTCCATGATTTTTTTTTTCTGATTACAAAATAAAAGCAAGAGGGGATGGAGGTTACACCCTCAGGAGAGACAGGAAGAAGAAAAAACTTACCATCGTTTCATGTTCATTTTCTGTAGAGTTACAGTCATGTGACCATAAAATAGTTTCATTTATCCAACAAATCCATAGTCTCCTTGTTTCTCTATCCCACAAGCAAAAGTGGCTGTCAAAGCTTCATAGAACAAAAGAACAAGAAAAAGGTTCCTTCCACATTCAATTGCAAATGCCAACAAACGTCTTCCTTTGCTTGTTTTACAAATTCCTGTATGGCTTTCTTTGAAGTCATTCCTAGTTTAACAATCCAAGTTTCACTTGACAGCAGCAAACCACTTACTACTCGAATTGACGAATGCGTTTAACATTCAGTCAAAGCAACAGTAGCAACAACTTTGTGCTATTAGCTGTGTTTCGTCCCCTGTATATAGAATGACAGTATTGTCAAATAGGCAAAAAAGGGAACCACCTTTTAAAGCCAATTCAACTCCGAAGTTAGCTTCTTGTCGTTGCTGTCGGAATTCTTCCTATTTTGTATTTTTTTTTTCTTCTATTTGTCTTTTAGCTTTGCAGGTTTCTTTGTATGCTTTTGTCTGGAGGTGCATTAAGAGAATTTCTTTCCAAAGTCATTGACTGTTTTGCTATTACCGCAATTCTTGCTCTTGATGGGTATAACTTCGCTTCGTTGTGGTTTTTGTCGGTTTTGCCATTTTTACATTTCAGCAATTTTTCCTGTATTATTATTTAAGCAGTGTTTTTCCTGTTGTTAGGTGCATGTTTGGTTTGTATTGTTCGAATTTGAATTGCGTCACCTGTTTGAGTAGCTTTTGGTGGTTTGAAACAACGTTATGGTGCAAATTTCGCAACGAGCGAACATCTTTGTTTAAGGTTTTGAAAAGGATTGAACTATGAATGATAACGTTGTTCATGAAAAGCTCAGAATGGTTCAATATCAGTAATGATTTCCATACAAAGTACATATTTATACGAATTTCTAATGTCAATTGACGCCCTTAAGCTTATTCTGACACTGACTTAAAATTGAAAGATTAAATGTGTCTTCAGTCCTCAGTGTGATCCCGACAGATCACAAGAGTGAAGAAGACCCTAAAAAATAATAAAATAAAATGCTGATTTAACCTACTTATCCAAGAGAATAAGATTGCGTTATTGTGGTGACATTAAACAAAATTTGGAGACAACAAATCTGGATTTACATTCAGATGGTATCCTCGAAAAATTGGTTAGATACCGAGGTGGGATGTACAAAGGATATGTGTTAGTCTGTTCTTTCTTCTTTTTCGTCAATACAGGTTTTCTAGAAGCCGTAGACACTAATAGATTCATCTTCCGAGTGGATGTCATCATCGCTTTCGAAGCTACGATGTTCCATTTCCTCAACTTCCCCGATCAACCAGACATCAAACAGCGAGTAGCCGTAGAGCCCAACTTACATGCTGATGACGCCAACTAAGGCAACCACTTAGATTACATATATTTTTATATTTTTGTTCTGACCTTTTATAATTCGCTGATGGTTTTTGGTGGAATGACAACTCATCTAATCTGAGGAAAATTACAAAAACTGTTTTTAATATCTGCTGTAAGCATACATTTTATCAGCTTTAAAAGAACTGCTTGCGAATATATAAGCGTTCTATAGCTCAAGCCAAAAAACAAGGATGGCAAGAGTACTGTCAGTCCATCGAAGATATCAAAGATTCGGGCAGGCTCAGCAGGGTTTTATCGAAGGAACATTCAAACCCCTCCTTTCTTAAAAAAAAAAAAAAAAACAGTTGAAAACTGAACAGCATCTCCAATGGAAACATTAGAGTTACTAATGAATGTACACTTCCCAGGTTGTGAAGAACGACCAGCTGAATCTAATTTGACTTTCTCGTCATACAAATCTCCAGGCCCTGATGGAATACTCCCTATAATGCTGCAAAATCAGTTTGAACTAGTAGTACCACGGCTAGAGAGTATCTTTAAAGGTTGCCTCTTACTAAACCATGTCCCTTTGTCTTGGCGACAGATAAAATTGTTTTTCTTGCCTAGAATTGGTAAAAAGGATAACCCTGGAGAGAATCGTAGAATCTCATATAAGGAGCATTCTGAATAGTTGTCCCCTATCTTACTCGCAGCATGCCTACATTCAGGGTAAATCTACAGAGACTGCTCTTCATGAGGTAGTGCGAACGATAGAAAACACGATTCATTTCAAGGAATATATCCTTACTACCTTAGACATAGAAGGAGCTTTCAACAATGTCCTAACTGAATCCATTGCAGAATCACTTGCAGTGTCCTGCAGTATCTTGAGATTCAAGGATATAAGCTTTTGGAGAACCAAATCCTTCGAACACTGCAATCAAAAAAGCCTTATAACATCAGACATTCTTTCATACAACAACCGATTACTGCATCCCTACCTTAAACACCTCAAAGAAGTTTAGAGCCTTGCTCTCGTCAAGAACCGACTGGAAGTAAGGCAATGTGACGAAAGATTTCGGCACGACTCTCTTCACGGATGGTTCGAGGATGGTATGCGGTGTTGGTGCAGTTGTCTTCTGTGAATCTCTTAAGGTTTCAAAATCCTATAGACTTCCCGACTTTGCCAGAAAGCTTGTATAGCCCTAAGCAATATCCAACAGAACAAAAATGTAGCTATGGTAACAGATAGTCTGGCAGCTATTATAGCCATTGATTCAGCTTTATCATCCTAAAATTAGTTCAGCAATGCAGAGAGGACCTCAATTAACAAGACCTGAGCGTAACTCTACGGTGACAGTATATGCTTTTCTTGGAGTTGTGAAACTCAATATCCTGACAAAATACACATCAGAAGCAAACTTTTGTGTCGAATAGCTTAATCAGTTGCGTTATATCCAGGTATTGAGGTAATTGGAACGGCGCGGCGCACTCAGCGCTAATTGTGTCCTACATGCAAGAGGGACAGCCATCTCTACCTAAGTACTTATCAAGTTTACTAAAACAATTTTCGGAAAACAATAATCCAAATCCATTTACCGAGAACGTTGGTATATTAAGAAAAATTGACGTTACAAGTCGAATTAACCTCAAAAACTGAGCTTCAGCAAGGGTTACAACTTAAAACGTCTCAAATCTGATTTTGGACTTTCTTACTACCAAGAAGCATGAAACAATTTGAAAAATCACATTGAATTATTAAGACATTTTGTTAAAAGTTTTAATAACACAATTTTTACATATCGCAACTTAAAACTAAAAAACTATAAATGTTTACTTTTTTTTTTTAATGTCAAATTTTCAAAGAAAATAGTTTTATTTTTTACTACATGCCTATAATTACTTGTTTAACTCATAAACCTATTTTCTATTTTTTTGTTTATTTTTTTATTCCATGTTCATCATCAAAATGTGTGTTCGTCTTACATCATGTTTGGATCTCTTCCGACAAAAAAAAAAATCAACAACACCACAACTTTTCACACGCACCGTCATAAATCTATGAATCACTTTTAAACTGGACATCACAATTACATACATGATTTGTTTTCATCACTGTTCCTGATAATATTTCAAACGAACACAAAAATAGCTGTAAGTGTTTTTAGTAATTTATTATATCTAGTTATTTGCTTTAATTTTTTTTCTTTTTGCTCAATTAATTGCACAAATATTGCTACTTGGTGTGTATCCATTCCATTCCATAACTACCTGTGCTACCTGACTGCACTCAACAAGAGGTGTTTTTCTTTAAGTTGCACATAGCTATGTTTATTCAATGTTCCAAACGAGAAACTTTTAGTTCAATTAAAATTTGCTTTGTTCATTTTAGTCTGCCGTATTTGCTATATGGCTATCTATCAACTCCAGTCGCTTTAGCTTAATGACCAAAATCCATTAAATTAATTCAATTTGGGTCTTACATTAGATGGATCTGTAGGAAATCATACAGTAAATGTACAGTACAGTGGCTCAAAAATTATTGCAAAACACAAATATGTGAATTTGCCTTGGGAGAGTTCGACTGAAGAAGCGTTCGACTGAGGGAACGTTCGACTCAGAGAGACAGTCGCCTAAAGCCCTGAACAGTTCCTAAATTTCTTAAAGAAATTATGAAATAGGAGGAAGACATAAAACGCAATTTAAAATTAAATGGCGATAAGTTCGAGTAAGGAAGAGTTCGATCGAAGTTCGACTGAGGGAGAGTTCGACTCAGAAAAATTGAAAAGATTTCTGATATAAACTAAGGAGTAGGAGGAAGGTATGAACATCAATTTGAAGTATTATTACATAAAGTTCGAGTAAGGAAGACTTCGACTGAGGCAAAATTTGACTAAGGGAGAGTTCGACTCATAGAAGTAGAGTCTGCGGGAATATTTTGAAAACAGTGAAACTAGGAATTAGTAAGAAGACTTCATGTCTTCAATTAAATGGAGCAAAGTTCGAGTTAGGAAGAGTTCGATTGAGGCATAGTTTGACTAAGGGAGAGTTCGACTCAGAAACATTGAAAACATTTCTAATATGAATTAAGGAGTAGGAGAAAAGCATTTAAATCAATTTGAAGTATAATGGCGAATAGTTCGACTAAGGCAGAGTTCGAATCAGAGAGATAGAGTTCCCTGGGAATATTTTGAAAACAGAGAAACTAGGAATCAGTAGGAAGGCATTAAAAGCAATTAAATGGCGCTAAATTCGTTAGGAAGATTTCGACTGAGGCAGTTCGACTAAAGGAGGGTTTCGACTGAAAGAGAGAAATATTTATCAGAAATAAAACAAAATTATTCAAGAAATTTACATTTTTTTAACTGTTTTTTGCCAATTTTCGATTGATCAACATTGTCCTTAGTTTTTGCACTTACTTGATCTACTGTAAGTACTTTTTCTGCTATTAGTAGTTAGGTAAGTGGTAAACTCTTCCAAACCAACGAATTAACGCTGTCCGAGCTCGTATTGCCTTTTCCATTAGCCAGCTTTCCATCGTTTCGTCCATCAAACTCTCCCTGCCCCCTACCCCCTCAACCATCAGCTAATAAAGTTCACTGACCGAAAAAAAATGAACAGACAAAAAAATTAGAACAAAATTTATTAATAATTCAAGTCAGGTAACTCCTCACTCGAACTCGAACGTATACCATATTTATTGCGCAAACCAGCACCACCGACGACTGTGTGCCTACTATGCGCCTTATGAGGACCGTACATACCATCCAAACCACCATTCGTAAGAGTATACCAGCAGACCATTTTGTTTTCCTTCGCAACAAATCTATTTAATTGATGGACACATTTGGGACGGTTCTTATTTCATTCTGATGAGTGCTCACTTTGGATCTCGATATATACAGTTCCAGGCCGTGGTTTTCTAAATCAAATTTGTATGTTTCCTCATCACCATCATCATCATCGATATGATTGACTGACGTTCCGTTCCGATAGAAAAATCTATCAGAAGACCAAAATTGGAATGCCACTTAACATATTTCATTATACGCCACAGGAATTTGTATGTGTGGTAATTTTCAACTTCGTCTTCGCCTTCGTCTTATTTATCGTGAATTCTAATTTGTTTGTAAATTACAAGTTAATTTCGGTATGAAACTTGCTGAGTGAGTAATTGGGTGAGTCTTGAAAATGAGTGACTGGTGTGATGGCATTTGTTAATGCAATTCACTCGTACTCGCTCGCATCTGTCTTATCAAGTTTTAATGCAGTTGTTGTGATGGAAAAGGGGATTTTGTGATTTGTGACTAAACACTGGAATTGTGTAATTATATTTGTGATATAATAATGGAGAGACGTAGCCAGATGAAAATGAATAAGAGATGAGACAGTTCAATAGAAGAAAAGTATTTTGTCATTGATGTATGGCAATCGCAAAAGGAAATGCGGGTTGCATGTCTCCATCTGTCTAGTCGACACGTGTGTCTATTGTATCATTGAGTCTCGATGTAATAAATAAATCAAAATGTCTTTGTTACACACACAGATGTTGCCTTTTTTGAAATAGGAAGAATGAGGTTTTTTCTTATGGCCTTGATGGAGGAAGCGCGTGTAGTAATGAAGGCAATGATAAGTGGTATTTCAAGGATTCAGTCCTTGAATTATGTTTAATTTGTATAGAATCCATCTTGCGTTGTTTAAGTACTGTCAAACAAAAACTAGGAAGATTATTTGCTATCCAGTACGCTCCGAAAAACTTACAGATGTAAAAACTTGTCTGTATTCAATGTTGATAAAATTTAATTTATTTGAAGTCAACTTGCTCGAGACCGACCACCAGACTGCATACCAATCAAAGTTTGAAATCTCAATTTTATTTCGCCCTGACGCAATACAAAATATTTGAGAGAATTAATGCCCACGACCCATAACCTGGTAAGTAAGTGATTCAATCAAACATTCAATCTAAGCGCTATGAAGCTAATTAAGGAAATGAAAAGAAATGCTCTACATTGCGTGATCTTTGGGCCCCTTTAGGCATATACTGACAAACAAAAATGCCCTCCCTCCATATCGTTAAATCACCCTATTTGGGAAAATTGGAACATATTTTTCTTTCGAAAGACGGGGAGACATTACAAAAAAAAAAAAAAAGAACGAAGGTAGAGAGATAAAATTAATGTGACTAGCCACAAATGTTTCCAATCAATCAGCACCGCCTTTAACGCGCCCTGGTCTGCCTTTTTCAAATCGTGTGTCTTTCCATCGCTTCACACCAACTCCTTCACTCGTTATCATTATTTATTTATTTACTGTTAAAACTCTTTTTAATTTGTTTTTATTTTCGTTTAATATTCGACACACACTCGGGCACATGCCAAGTGTGGTTACTTTGTCGATATGGCTATGCTTCTTCGACTCTAAGAAGATCCAGATTGGCGAGTTTCAAATCCTATAAATGGGCTGACTCTGTGTTCATCACTTCATCCGGCATCTAGCCATTGCACCTTTAAGGAACTTCACGAGCTCGGATCTTAGTCCCCTCCAACAATTATGTTGAGTGTAGGTATATTTGAGAGGTTAGTTGGAGACCGTTGCGTCCGTCGTCGTGTGTAAGCGTAGTGTTGGAACCAAGACGTTTGGCACCGACCATAGATAGATGACCTGTCATCGATTTATATTTTTAAATGTTTTACGGTAATTCCGATCGACTGCCAATAGGCACATTCATATTCTTGTTGTTCCCACATTTCATTTCCACTACACCTGCTACATAGTCTGAGAAATAAAGTTGATTTTTTCTAAAGCAAACAGAAATTCAATTGCAAACTGTCAACTCTTAACTGTCAATTTTTTATTTCTAATTCTGCTGAAAAAAAAAAACTAAAACCGTCAACTTTGTCCGTGGCTTAGTACTTAGGTGCGTTGACTGCTAAGCAGAACGTCGTGGGTTCAAGTTATACTCGTGCATTTCACGCGCAGTGCCTTTTGCGAAGAACTGATAAAACTCCCAAGAGTATCAATCTGTCATGAAAAAATAGTGCTTCTCAACTTTGCCGTTCGGAATCGGCGTTAAATTGTGTAGGTCCCCTCAATTCTTCACACGCACCCTGAGAATTGTTGATGAAAGTAAGTCACTAAGGCCTTCTATCTTCAAGAGCTGTCGCGCCACTCTATTTATTTTTTTATTCTAAAAAAAACTGTCAAATTTAGTTTGTCGACATATAATTCACATCCTCTTAAAATACAGCAATTTTCTAAGAGGTCTTTCATAATTTAGGAATTTTCAATCAGTTCTGTAGTTGTCATCTAAACTTGAGTACCAAAAACCATACAGTCCACAGAAGCTTCCAACTTTAAGGCATCCATCGGTGCCAACGATAAAGGGTTTTAGAATTAAAGCATTATCACCAACCTTTTTTATCACCATAAAGTTCGGCCTTTAGAACTGATCCATTATCACCAATTTTTTTCCACCATAAAGTTCGGCCTACTCTGTTGATTGCAGAGCAGATTTTTTTGTCTAAAGTGCTTTCAGGAGTCAGGTTCCTTCACCTAAACGTTGTCTCAAAACAAATGGTGGCTGTGTTTAGTACTAAAATAGCAGGCAGTTTCTTCCATTAATTATTCTGACAGAAAGTGACGTTTACCATCGCCAAACGAAAAACAACTGAAATGCTTGGACTATATTCTGTCCTGGGCGTGTTGCCCGAATATTTGCTGAAGTGTCGGCTTAAAAAGTCTAAAATCCTAACTCAAGCACTGAATTTGTGAATACAAATAAAAAAAGACTAATAATGGCCACTCGGTCGGCAGCTCTGCGATAATATCGAACCAACAAAAATGATATCAAGATAAACAAACGAAGCGCGAGTACTTACGGACTCGTTAGTTATGAAAGGCTTGTGCTGTGGTTATTAATTATATGCTCGTTGTTGTTGTTTTTGTTTTTGCTTTTGAGCATGCTTTTGTGTTCTGATTCTGATTCATTTACTAATCTATTTTGGGTATTTTTCTTGTTTTCCATTTTGTGTTGCTGTTCTTTTTTGTTTAGGTATTAACAGTTAATAATACAAATTAGAGTTTATCATTGGTGTGGCAGCTAAGTCGATGAAGACGAAGAGAGAAAAATAAAGAAGAAGAAGAGAAGGGTTCATTGTCGAATGGAATTGGGGGCATAGATTATTATTAAGTGCACATTCGTACACATATGCTGAAGAGTATTTCTATTTAGGTTTATCAGAATGTTTGAAGGCAGGCAGGTACTCAAATCGATTTGTTCTTTTTTTTTTTTCTTTTTTGGTTTTGTTGACGTTAGTAATTATTTTCTGTGTATTTTTGAGCTTATATTAATGCATTTTATGTAATTGGAGCAGATAATAATACTGGTGTGTGTTACTTAATAGGAAAATCCTTTTTACTTAATTGTGATTTTCATTGCATACAACTCGGGTGGGCTTGAAAGTGGATCATTTGGTTCTGTTCACATTTTCGCTTAGAGCGAAATAATGAAAATTTGTTGGGGCGCACATTTTCAATAGAATTTATTCAAGTGTGGAATTAAATTGGATTTAAAAGGGCTTTTTTGATATAAAGTTGGATATGAGATTCATTCGAAATCAATGGTTTAAAAATAATGTGTGGAAATGTTGACAACGTATGTATTTAGAGAGAGGATTATGTTAGTTATAAAATCCTGTTGCCTTAAAATAAAAAAAAAAGAAAAATTTCGGTAGTAATAGTGAGATTAAGAGGTTGAAACGAAAATCACAAAGCACATTTTCATAGGCGACAATTTGAAAAATTAAATCCCTATGAAATATGCAATGTTTTTCGAACTGACCCAACTAGCTTATAAGCACTAAACCGATTACAAATTGTTTGATAATTAGCATGTCATTTTATAAAGTGAAACGGGAGATAACACTGTTGACAATTTTTAACCGAGATGCCAAAAAAAAATTGAGTTCGGATGTTGCCACAAACTATCAAGGTTTTCATTTGATCTTTCAAAGCAGCTGCATCTTGAGAAAAGAACTTCCAGGAGTATCATTTGCTGTCGAAGAGTACTCCAAAAATAAGTCATTAGGAGTCGGCATAAGATTGTTGGTCTCTTCAATTCTTAGACCGCCTTAGTTCTTCTGAAAAGGCTAGCCTATATTGTAATGTTTCCAAAGTTGAAGACTGTAGAGAATAACAAGTAAACATTGTGGCATTTTCGACGTCAATTGCACCCTATCCTACTATTAGACAGGAACCAAAAAATATCGACGAAACAAATTTCTTTGATCCAAAAAAAAAGACTTGAAAATCCATTCCGAGTACCATAAGTACATACTTCTATCGTGATGCTAAGCCTACCTCTAATAATTCATAACGTTACAAAAGCAGTAAACAGATACATCTTCGTACTTATGGCTTTTTAAGTACTTGCACTCCAATACCCCGAAAATCGAACACAATCAAATCAAGTTCCAATTGTCAAGTCCTTTGGTTCTAACATTTTATTAGAAGTAAAGTACTTAAGAGTCAGTACTTCCGAGTAACAAGTGCTTAAGGATCTTCGTACTTATGGCTTTTTAAGTACTTGCACTCCAATACCCCGAAAATCGAACACAATCAAATCAAGTTCCAATTTTCCAGTCTTTTGGTTCTAACATACCTACTTTAATAGAAGTAAAGTACTTAAGAGTCAGTTATGGATCAAGTACTTTCAAACACACGTTTAAGGACTTTAAAGTACTGACGTATACCCTTAGGTACAAATGAATGTATAAATATCGTTGCTTGTTTTTTGGAGTCTTGACCTTCATCTTCAACATTTTCTCAAACTTCATATCCACTTTCATTAATTTCAATTTCCTGACACACTTCTAACCAACGACTTGCAAAAAAAAACCTAATACATAAATGCTTAATACTCCTTAGAAACGACAACTCACGTCCTTGTTAAATAAAATCACGAACTTAATCAAACGAACAAACAATGTCTAACCTGTGTTTTCTAATAATCCCGTCCTTACAATAAATGGAAAGAATTAGCAAAAATCGTGCCATCAACAAAACAACTGAAAAAGCTCAACATTTTATAAATAACCATAATATTCCATTTACCAATCTATTTTAAGCATTTCTTTTCTTTTCGATAAAATGCTGAAGTTATGAACCTTTTGCCCTTTATCCTTTTTATCGTTTTTTTTTCTTGCTAGTGTAGGTCAGTTTTGTTATTTTGCCATAGTCGAACTTCAACAAAATGAAAACAAAACAAAAAAATAATGCAAAAGAAAGAAGAAGATAAGTACCACCCTTGCCATCATCGTGCTCTTTTCTTTAGTCATTTGTTCATCAATTTTTTCCAACACTATTCTCGCTCCCTCACTGTCCCACCACAACATAATAATCATTAATAAACATTTTTCTTGTCATGCGTCGTTGTGTTGCCTGTTTTCTGCATCGCAGAATTGCACATCTCTAGCTGCAACATTGTTGCTGAAACATGATTGCATTCTCCTGCCTTGTTCAGAAATTTAATGGTAGCAGAAAGCAGAGAGAAGATGTGAGAATTATTCACCACCGAGAAGGGGAAATTCACCATTCGAAACGTTCTCCATTCTCTGTATACTTTTGTACGGTGTGTGAAGTGAAGGACTTTTTTGAAATATTTTTCACTTAGGCGTGGTCCTTGACCGTGTGTTAAAATTGTTTAAAAAAAAAAGGAAAACAGAAAATCCTTTGAATTCTTCTCTTTTGTCTCTTTTCATCGTGTACCTTTCAATTTTGGTTTTTTCTTAAGGTGTTGCTGTCGCTGTTTTTGCTTGATTGTGTCATCTTCGCTTTAAAAAGGCATCATCGCATCATGGACGTCTTCGCCTTAACCTCCTCGACTCAAAATCTCTTATGACTCATCGTTCTTCTTTTGCCTGTGGATTAAGCAACCGTATGTTCTTTAATTTCATGTACAAAATGGATTTTTCGTTTTTTGCAGTTTTACTTTTCGTTCGTTTTCCATTTTATTTATAAGGCACCGCATTTGAGGAATATAAGCATATCCAGTAACCCAAAAACGCGTTGGCTTTCATGATAATTATCTCTTTCATGTATTTAGCACCGATGTTTCGTTTCGTCTCAATCCAAATTCGATCCAACGTGGGAAGACTCTGGGGGAAGACGACACGCAAAGCAAAATGCCTCTTTTCTGTTTCCTTCCAAACCGGTCTTTTGAATAAAATTTAATTTCGCTTGTTCTTTCGCTTCTTTTTGATATTTTTTGGTTCATCCAATTTGCTTACTTTCCATTTTTAATTATGTTTTGTTTTTTTTTTTGTCGTTTTGTTGTTCTTTTTTGTAGGTTGTCATTGAACTTTGATTGGGTGGCCTTTTGCTCTGCTATGTCTTCTTTGCTTGTACTTTAAATTCCGATTCTTCTTTTGTTTTATTTTTATCTCATTCGCTGATTGTGAAGCTAATAGGATTAAGACTTAAACACACATAAAACGATGAACTTCCTGCATTTAGACTGCGATCTGCGAGTATCTTAATCCGTAGGGTACTAAATGTAAGTTTAAGTTGCTGTTTCTGTTGTTTTTTCTTCTTCTTGTGGTTGTAAAAAATTTAGAGAAAAAAAAAGAACACCTTCAAGTAGGTATGCTCTCGTCTAAATGGATTTCATTCATGCTTCGTAGATGCGGTGTCATTAAATGTATCTTATAGCGCTTCGAGCGAGAGTATTTTTATGTCTTTGCTTGGGTGTTGGATAAGAAAAGTAATTTCAATGCAATTTTTTTGTTTTTTTTCTACTGTTTTTGCGGCTATTTTCTTCAATTAGGAACGCAATTGAAACTTGTAAAGGTTTTTATGTTCTTAGGCAGCTATAAAATGCATTTGTTTTATACAAATGCAGCGGTAGCTTAACAAAATTTGTCTGGAATTCATTTATGACCGTCGAGGTTAAACGTTGGTACTTAAAAACCTATGACTACAACAAACCTGCCTATACTCTCCGATTCTAATTAGCTTATCCTCCGGGATTAGTTTAGTTTCCACATTAGAAGAAGAGGAACATTCTTAGAGCTGGAGTGGAAACGTTCGCTTTTCCATAAAATCTTTTTAGATATCATTAAAGAGTAAGCCAAAGGAAAATGGTTTGATAGTTTTTGATTAAAAACTGGATGAGGTTTTTGGACTGTTGTATTGTTTAATATTTTTGCAAGTTTACAATCATTTAATATCAAAGTTTGCCGGGGAATGCAAAAAACATTCAGAAATCGGGAAAGCTAACCTCTTCGCTAGGCAATTCGCCTCCAATTCAACGCTCCCCGAGAGTGTCATGTCTCCCCCAGTTCTTGAGCGCGTCAATGATTTCATGGGCAAATCTTCTTTCGCACTCGTGCTGTGGCGAGAGTCCCAAAAAATCTCAACGTACATACATCCGCTGGTCCGGAAAGTATCCCCGCCTTTATTCTGAAGAGGTGGCAAAACCCTTGCGTAATCTTTTCCATCTATCCTTTTCTTCTGGGCTCGTCCCGAGCAGTTGGAAAACAGCATTTGTCCAGCCAATTCCAAAAAAAGGCGAATCTTCTTCTCCCTCCAATTATTGTACGATTGCACTTACGTTTCTTCTTTCTAAGGTCATGGAAACGCTGATAAACTATCAGCTCAATAAATATCTCGAAGACCGAAAGCTTCTTAATGAGCGGCAAAACGGCTTTCGCAGCAACAGGTCCACTAGTGATTTGATGGTTTATCTCACCGAACAGTAGAACAAATCTTAACATCGTTTTGGAGAAAGTAAGATTGTTGCACTTGATATTTCAAAGGCATTTGATAAACCTTGGCATCTTGCCCTTTTATCGAAAATGTGTGCTTTTGGTATCGATGAAACCCTCCATCGTTGGATTAGATTCTTTCCTTCGAACCGTTCAATGCTAGTTGTATTGGACGGCTTCATGTCTGAAACCCACAAAATAAATGCTGGCGTGCCCTAGGGCACCGTTTTGTCTCCGACCCTTTTTCTCATTTTCATTTATGATCTCTTGTCTGCAATCTCTAATCGAATACATTTCTTCGTTACCCTTAGCTTTTCAAATTCGTTTCCAGACTCACATCCCTCCTCTTCGGATGTGGAACTACAAGGGCAAAATATAAGAAGCTCATTAAACTCTGTTTTAAACAGTATTGTACAATGGGATATACAAAATCTCTTAGAGTTTAATTCTTCGAACATCTCGAGATTCTCCGTATGTGCATCACTGACAAGATGTCTAGGTTTCTTAAGACGATGAAAGAAATGTTTTCCCCTTCTGATCTGGCTATCATCTACAAAATCTTGAGCACAACTCTCACGTCTTTGCTGGTGCTATAGTGACGTACTTATATGTCTTCTAGACAATATCCAAAAAAGAGCATTCAAGATGATTGGTGATCATACCATATCACCCTGTTTTATCGATACTTCAACGGTATATGCTCTAGCCAGTTGCATTTCTCCGCTCAAGATATTCAACCATAATACCCGCGCCTCCAAGAATGCTCATCAGTTTACCCTTTAGCCCAACTTCGGACGTACGGTCATGTACTGAGAATTGTTCTTTAGCTGTACTACGCGAATGTGGAACTGTCTTCCACACTCTGTCTTCTCCAGTCATTGCAATATTCAAGAATTCAAAACCAATGTTCACCGACACCTCCTTTTACATCCTTTATTCTTTCCCTAATACTCGCACTGTGCTCTTGGCATATTAAGGGTAATCAAAAAAGCCCTCTATTGCGCGTTTATCATAAAATAAAAAATGTTGTCAAATGCCAAACATTCACATATTCCCGTAAACTTTTCCCTCAGCCAACATGGGACTATAATATTATATCCGTGAGTGAGTACTGCTAAGAGCCTTGAAAGCCTAGCGTAGATTCTGTTGGCCTTGGGCAGCCGCTCGCGTGTTTCCTCTTTCATATCATTATCAGCTGCTACTACTGAACCAAGGTTCTTGAAGGATCGAACTACTTCGAATTCGTTTTACAGTTGCTCTTCTACTTCTAAACACTAATCCTTTTGACCGAGCTTCCCCAACATTCCAAAAGTACTGACTCATTTTCGTTCATTCTAAATTTCAAATTATCAATCGAGTGTCGAAAACCTACCTTTCTCCAGTTTAAAATTCGGTGAATCACTTTCAGGTTCCAAAATCCAAATGTTAAGTTTTTTGTTCTTTCAAAAGCAATTGACCTAGACCTCACTGTATTCTTGTTTCCACATTCAATTAAAATTTTGTAAAGATAATAAAACATCCTCAGAAAATAAACCCACACTCGATTTTTTGCCTTTTATGTTAGGCAAACATGTTTTCATGCCTGCACAATCTTTTTATCATTAAAAAAAAAAACTATCTCTGGCATGTCCAGTCCAATTTTATGTAAAAAAAAAGTGTTTCTTCTCATTCTAAAGAAGACCTTCCTCATTTTTTGTTTACCTATCTCTCCCAGCAATGACCACTGCATTTACATCAAACATGTTAAACGGGCCTCCATTCAAGCCTATTCATCCCTGGCTTTTATTATTAAATTGCCGTAAAACAAGTGGGTAACGCAAATAATAACCTCTAGGAGGGTTTTTGCTCTACATGTTTCGTCTTTTTTTATTTGACATTTCCTCCACTCTATTTCATTCCTGAGAGATGCAAAAATCGATTTGTTTATTTCCTCTCTTGTAGCTTCAATGCTGCATCAACATTTACCCCTCGACCAGCAACATTTTCGGAACTGAGATAAATTTCCCCTTTAACGTGGTGAATAAAATGAAGTTAACCACATTACTTTTTTAAGGAGAACTTGCCCCTTCTCGACCTCTTGTTGTTGTTCTGTGTGTTTAAAATTATCTCGAGAACGGCGCTGTATGCCTGCAAGCGAACTCTCTATCTCTACATCAACAGAAACAGAGTGGTGAAGTGTTGTTTCTGTTTGTTAAATTTAGATTATACCAAGTCCACGACCAACCAGTCGAGGTCGTTACGTTGTCAGAGTCGGGAATCAGATGATGATAGTATCTTCTTCCCTTGTTGCAACTTAAGTTTTTCTTCAATTTAAACAAAAATAGAAAAATTTGTTAAAAAAAAAAATCTGTCTGGTGAATTTTATCCGGCGTCGCGATATTACGAGTGAATAATAATCGTGAAATAACGATATTTGAGTGAAAAATTAATTTCTAGAAAGTGAAAACGTTTCGAGTCTTCTTTTGGAAAAACCAAAGTCCTTTTTTCCTTCATCTTGTCTTGTGCAGGTATAATCCAACACACTGATTGTGTGTGTGCATGTGTTTGTGTACAAAATTCCCCCCGAAATAAAAGAGAAAGAGAGCTATTTTTCGTTTGTGTTGGTTGAAAAGACCCGCCGCCGCGTGTGAAAGAGGAAGCGACTACACAACACTTCAGCCATAACAATTTTTTTCCAGTGCAACATTTATAAAAAAAAATATTTGTGTTTCCTTTCTCTACGTTTAAAATCCACTCGTTCTGCTTGCTTGCTGCCGGTGTTCACAAAATTTGATTATGGTAACTGCTTTTGCTCCTAATGGTCTTTTAACGAATTCGAAACAACAACAATGGTGTTGGTAACATTTCCCCATATTATCCTTCACCGCAGGTGTAGTGGTGAATATTTTTGGAAGTATTGAATTTTCATTTGGCTCCAATGAACCTATTAAAATGTCGGTTCCCGACCCGAAGCTGATAAGGATTACACCAACCATCGAAGGGGCTATTAATTTTTTTTTTTTACGATCATAAATTACACTGATAAGGTTCTATGAGACATTATGGAGTTTGATTTATTCGGGTGTTGGTTCGGGTGAAGAGAAAAATATGGAACCTGCTGGGTTATCAGGTGTGAAAGTGTCAGTTTAGTGGTAAACTCGATGGCTTATCTGATTTACTAGTTTTTTTTTGTCTCGTTTTATTTTTCTTGTTATGAAACTTGTATCAAGTCGAACAACACAAGCACAGGTGTTTTTTTCTAGCGCTCTATACAGAATTCCATTCCGGTTGGTTGGCCAGGTTACGTTACAAGGCGAGTTATGTTACTGTTTTTTTAATTGACCTATTGGTGTTTTGGTTGAGGTGTGTTTGCTGATTGTGGGTTAGTAAGCCATAAAAAAATATCTAAGAGTGGTGTTGATAATAATTTTATCAATTGCTTGAGTCAACATTTGCTTTAGGCAAACAAGATTGTTGTTGTTCGGCTGTTCTTTGTTTGCTTGTGTTTAAAAATAGACAAACACACTGATAGTGTTAACGCGATTGTCAATTTTGTCACCTTAGTATTTGATGGAGTTTTTTTTATTCATCAAAGTGATAAATGGGAAGGTAATTGATTAAACAAAATTTATTTTGTTTTGATAAGAATTTTATTAGACCGTCGATGCTTTGTGAGTGATATTTTTCAAGTTTGCAGTTTTCTTTAGTCAACAATTCTACATTCCTGTATGTTTAGTTTGGTCTTAAGTCTTAATTCACTCGGCTTGAAGCTTTTCTCCATAAAAAACAGCTGTGGCGTTAAGTAACCGGTTTACTCTGCTATCAACACCTTAGACAGTGAGGCTATAAGATCAAAGGTGGTTTTAAGTTGCAGGTAGGAACTGAATAGCATTTGCTCCACTAACCAAGTTAAAGTCTGCTGGGTTCCTGGACATAGCAATATAGAAGACGAACTTGCAACTTGGACCAATAGGCCCCCTTGTACCCAAGAGCTAAGTGCTGTGCACATCAATCCCAAGCGAACCTAACCTAATCTTACCTAACTTAAACACGCCAACCATTTGAGCAAAGCATTGTTGCTTGGACGTCAATCCACATAAATCATCAAAAATCCCTAAAAATAGACACAAAAAACAAAATTGGAAGGCAAATATTGATGAAAGAGTAAAGAAGGCTATTGTAGCACTCTTTACTTGTAAAAAGGCCATAATGCTCTAAATGAGGCTTCTCCAAACATAACCCACTGGCTATACACTTCGGTATCAGTCCAATACTCATTTATTAGTTTTCGTATTGTGGACCGCACTGTAAAAGATGGTAAATTTGAATAAACTCATTTAAGTCCAGCGATCAGCAGGTATGTACATCAAGGGAGCACTTCGCTACGTTTAGAGGTACATCTTAACCTAACAGATGGACTAGCTGCTGAGTTGTTCAAAGCAGCAGGCGACGAGCTAGATAGGAGCATGCACCAAATCATCTGTAAGATATGGTCAGAGGAATGCATGCCCGATGAATGGAACCTCAGCATTGTTTGCCCGATCCTGAAAAAGGGAGATCCTCTAAACTGCGCCAACTATAGAGGAATAAGTCGACTTAACATCGCCTACAAGATCCTCTCTGCCGTAATATGTGAACGTCTGAAGCCTTTCGTCAACAATCTGATTGGTCCTTATCAATGTGGCTTCAGGCCAGGAAAGTCAACCATCGACCAAATTTTCACGTTGCGGCAGATCCTGGAAAAGACCTATGAACTCCAAATCGATACCCACCACCTTTTCATCGATTTTAAGGCCGCGTATGACAGCATCTACAGAGACGAACTGTACAAAGCTATGTCTAGTTTTGGCGTCCCTGCCAAGCTCGTTCGCTTGTGCAAAATGACGATGGAGAACTCACGCTGCTCCATCAAGGTTGGCAACGAGCTCACGGAATCTTTCGAGGTCAAAAAAGGATTCAGACAAGGCGATGCACTGTCATGCGATTTCTTTAACATCGTTCTTGAGAAGATAGTGCAGAACTCCACCGTCAACACCAGAGGCACTATCTTCCAAAAATCTGTTCAACTTCTCGCGTACGCCGATGATATTGATATAATGGGAAGAACACAGCGTGATGTCAATGGCGCCTTTGTGAGAATTGAGACAGAAGCGGCAAAAATGGGTTAAGCGGTAAATGAGGGAAAAACGAAGTATATGCTGTCTTCGAGGAAGGACACCCAACACCGACGGCTCGGGCAAAACGTCACAATAGACGCGTATAACTTCGAGGTAGTAGAGGAGTTTGTCTACCTAGGCTCCGCTATAAACACGGGCAATAACACCAGCGCCGAGATCAGACGAAGAATAACTCTTGCTAATCGCTGTTTCTTTGGGCTTAGAAAGCAATTGAGTGGAAAAGCCCTCTCTCGAGCAACTAAGGTAAAACTGTACAACACACTCATCATCCCAGTCCTGCTGTATGGTGCAGAAGCATGGACCCTGACAAAATCGGATGAAAGTGCCTTAGGCTGTTTCGAGAGGAAAGTTCTTCGGGTTATCTTTGGCCCCGTGTGCATTGAAGGGGAATGGCGAAGAAGATACAACAGCGAACTTTACGGGTTGTACAACGACATGGACTTAGCCAGAAGGGTCAAGGTCCAGAGACTCAGATGGCTCGGTCATTTAGAGCGAATGGACACCAATGCTCCGGCCCGGAAAGCCTTCGACACTATTCCCGAGGGACGTAGGAGGAGAGGAAGACCGCGACTCAAGTGGAAGAGGACCTCAATCAACTTGGAGTGCAAAACTGGAGACGACTAGCTAAGGATCGAGCTAGCTGGCGGAGACTGTTGATTGAGGCCCAAGTCCACAACGGACTGTAGCGCCACCTTAAGTAAGTAAGTAAGTAAGTAAGTAACCTAACAGCTCTTGACATATTCTCCAAAATGTTGGCAGCCAACTCATGCGTGAGGCTTAGAGCCACCTCTCAATGGATCAGTAACAATACTGTCATACTACTATCTTAGACAGGTTAAGAGATATCCCAGATCATCTTGACACCTACTGTATCACCCCAAAAATGGTATTCGGTAATAACTTTCACATTTCTATCCCTTCAAGATCCTTTTGAGAATAAGGAAGACCTCTGGAAGAAAGACCGATATTTCAAAGACCGACTGCGGCTTTGGAAGTGGTATCTTCGCAAACAAATCAAACTCAGTCTATCATATAGACTTCCAAATGAATGTAGTGTGTTCCAGGCAGTTAGTAATGGCTATAACAGAGGCACTATTCTGGCTCAAAATAAAACAGCCAAGCCGCTCTCAAATCTTTCGCGTCTGTGCCCAAACTCTCTTATAGTTCACGACTGTCGACATAACTGAATGGGATGACAGAACAGAGACAATCCAGGAAATTGCAAAGCTGATGAGCTTGCCAAAACCGGAACACCCACTGTTACACAAATACACAACATACGAACCACGAACATCGTCTCAAACAACATGCATTCTAGATGCATGATGGTCACAGGGTACCACCTGCCTAGCAACCAAAACAAATATGGCTGCCCCATAGGTAGACATGCTATGAGACTGGGGGTCTACATTAATGACTTCTGTAGAAGCTGCTTTAACGAGCAAGAAGAGAAAACAGTCCAACACCTTCTATGTGCATGTCCGGTACTCTACAATAGAATGAATAAGTATCTCGGGAATCCCTTCTTCGATAATACCAGTGAATTGGCAACGATCGACACAAGGTGTCTCTCTAATTTTATTAAAAGTACAAAATGTTTTCTTTTTAAGTTCATTACTCTCTCATGAGTAACTTCTTTAGACAGCCATTCTAACCAATGTCTTTTGATACCCGATTTGGTCTGGTTACTAGGTACCTCCTCGTTATTCTTCCTAATAACACAATGTGGCCCAAGTGCCTGAAGTTCTAACAGCCACGTTAATGTAACCCAAAAGGTTCCTATGAGAAAAACAAGTTTTTGCATTCTAAGCCCGGGAGCAGTCTCTCCCTTGGTTTTGTTGGTAAGCCTTTGAAAGCAAGAGCTCTTACAGGGGAATTTTCGGGAAGAATCCAACTATTCCGTGAACAAATAATTTTTATCAATGAAAGAGTTTAACCTATAGATTAACTTGTGGAATAGTGAAATAGGCGTTTTTTATGGCTGGTAGTTAATTACTTACTTACTTATCCGGCGCACAATCATGAAGTATGTCAGCCTGAGATACTGCACCCTTCCATCGTGAACGGTCTCTCTCATGCACTTTCCAGTCACCGAAACCAAGCGCTCTGGCATCCGCAGTGCCTTGGTCCTTGTATCGTAGGTGCCTTCTTCCTTGCCGTCTCGAACCTGGGGGCTGGGATGAGAAAACTTTCTTGGCTGGAGCGTTGTCCATTCACTCAATGTGGCCGAGCCAATGTAGTCGTATTTTCTTGGCCTTCTGGACTACATCCACATCTTGGTACAGCTCGTACAGTTCTTGGTTGAACCTTCTCCTCCATTCGTGATCGTCGCATACGGAACCGAAAATCTGTCGAAGAATTTTTCTTTTCAAAGTGTCCAGTGTCAATTCCCCTTATTTACTAATCGTCCAACACTCGGCGCCGTAGAATAGGACTGGTAAAATCAAAGATTTGTATAGCAGACACTTTGTCTTACGAGTGAGAAGTTTTGAACACATTTGTTTTGCCAAACCGAAGTAGCAGCCGTTCGCCAGGCTTATTCTTCTTCTCATCTCCACTAAGGTGTCGATTGTGGGATTGATCATTAACTACCTCGAAATTGCTGCTTTCAGCAGTGACGTTTTGTCCTAGGCGGTGGACAGATGTTGCTTTGTTTGATGATTGCATGTACTTTGTTTTGTCCTCATCCACTTCAAGACCAAAGAGTTTCGCCTGTTCTTCAATCGCTGTGAAGGCCTCAAGCACAGCTCTCTTGGATCGACCGATGATGTCTATGTCGTCCGAATAGCCTAGGAGCTGGGTGGATTTGTTGAAGATAGTGTTTTCCGTGCTCAAACCTGCCTTGCGCACTATCTGCTCCAGGACTATGTTGAAGAAATCACATGACCACACATCTCCTTGTCTAAACCCTGCTCCTGCTCATGTTTGAAATAACTTGGATGAGCTGTTACCCATTTGCTCACTGCATTGCGTATTGTCATGCGGTACAGCTAGATCAGTTAGGTCACGACTTGAAATTTGTTGGTCTTTTCCAGGATCTGCCTCAGTGTGAATATTTGGTCTATCGTTGTTCTGCCTGGCCTTAAGCCACACTGGTACATGCCGATTATTGCGCTGCAGAACGGTTTAAGACGCTCCCACAGCACGTTGGATGGTTGGTAGTTACTAATGAAATACTTTTGTATGTACTTAATTTTTTGAAATGTGCTGGTACTTGCCTCTCCAGGGTACCTTCCATTTACCATAGTATCATGAAATTTAAGACGGGTCAACAACTATTTATATCCTGTCCTGTCTAAGATGGTAACTCAACAGTCCTCAAAATCAAGCTTTTTCTCATGATTTTGAAATAGCCTTGGAACTCTGCTTTATTTTGCTCTATTTTATTTTTAAGAAAATTTATTACTCACCACACAAGCCGCAAAATGTTCTGTTTACTCGCAACACAAAACGAACAAAATCTGATTAAAAACTTCCGTTCCTTAATGTGATTTATGTCCGAGAAACCAAATATTTTTCATATCTAATTATTTTACGGAGTGAAATTTCATCTCTAGGTCAATGTTATTTTTGTGTTGTTTCCTTCAAAGCTAAATACCTCATGCTTGTTTGTTTATCTAAAAAAAAGCTACCGATGTGAAAATTTGTTATTTTTTCATTGTTTAAAAGAAATACTTGACCTTAGTCATAGAAGCAAATGAGAAACAATTTAAATATGAGAACTCTGATACTCAACTAGAGATGCATGATACACTGGGACAAAGAGGTTTATAAGGTGACTCAAAAATTTTGTTTAGGTATAACTATTTCGTGATTGACAGCTGTCAAACTAAGCATAGTGCATGGCGCATTTCAAAAATAATTTCCGATTTTTAGATTGAACTCTCCTTCGAAATCAGTTAAAATGTTTTGTTTTTTTGCACCAAAAATGTTCCCACTGTTCCGACAAGCTAGCAGCACTCGTCACCGCCGCCAGTCGCTCGTTGGATGGCTGCCGCCACACAATTATTACTTCTAGGTAATTGTTTGCCACTTGTCACAGTAATTTATAAAGCTCTTAAGCTGTACGTTTACATATCAGTAACACTTGCGCGATCTTCTTGGAAGCCAATTGCATACTCAGTCCACACACAAGTCATGTCATTCACTCACAAACAACCAGCAACAACAGCAATAAAATATATTTGCACTTTCAGTCTGTCAGTCTGTTAAGAAAACACAAAAAAAAAAGTGAAATACGATAGTTTCTTTTA
Source organism: Sphaerophoria rueppellii (assembly GCA_920937365.1). Classification (NCBI taxonomy): domain Eukaryota; kingdom Metazoa; phylum Arthropoda; class Insecta; order Diptera; family Syrphidae; genus Sphaerophoria; species Sphaerophoria rueppellii. The sequence goes on along the minus strand of CAKKXW010000002.1, from coordinate 11,125,127 downwards.
TGGCCAACCGCAACCGACTTGAGTATGTCTATGTATGAGGAATCTGGAAAGAGGTTGATTATTATTATTTTGTGGTCGGTTAGTTGCAATAAAATGTGCCAAACAAACAACATACACACGTCACAACTCAAAAATTGTATAAGTCTGCAGTTGTTACCCTGAGATTGCAGTTGATTTTGACATTGATAAGGTGCACAGAGTTGTTCCTCAACTTTATACAGCATCTTTTATCTAATCTGGAGATTGTCAACATGTTGATAACAATTGGATTTCATGTTTTTGGAGTAAACGGTATAGAAGAAGGTTTTTAATTGATTCGGCGTCGAAAGAGTTACCCGACATCGTCGCATGGTTCGGTAATGATCATTTGATCTCTTGACATGGAATTGATCATGCTCATGCAATCGATTGAAAAGTTAATTGTCGGGTCGGTAGATTCACTTCAATTAAGACTTTAAAGGAAAGGAGGAACTATAGTTAATGTCTTGTTAATTTATGCATGTTCAAAGGGTTTCGTCGTATCAGCGCCACAGAAAAGTAGTGGAACAATATTCTATCAATTTTTTACCCGTTTAAAGATCATAAATTAAATTGAAACTGAAAGTTCAACCCTTCTCTTTGCCTGTTTCTCATGTCCTTGAACAAAGTGTAAGACAACATATAAGGCCATAAACTTGTAAGCCGAGAAAGGTTATATAAAAACACGATAAAACATCATCAAAATGACTCGTTTGCCTCTCGTAAACTTAATAAGCCAGAATATCTCTCCAAATCCACAATTTATCATCCATTTTTTTTTGCCTGCTCAAAATGACTTATCCGAACTCCCAAAAACCGCACACCATCATCGCAACACCCTTGCCAGCAAAAATACTCATTACTTTTCCTTTGCCTTTGTCACATGGACATGGTATCTAAAATTAGCCCACGACTCTTCGTTTTATTATTTGGTTTTCCAAAATCATTCCCTGTTTTTGTTTTTTTTTGTTTTTGTGTTTGCATTCAGCGTCAGCATCAAGCCCCCAAAAAATACCACAATCACATGGAAAGGAAGTTGTGTGTAGGTAGGTATACACACCATGGTATAAATTATGTTTCTTTTTTTTTTGTCTGCATGTGTCTTTTTCCCTTCTCTTTTCACATCACCCACTTGCCACATCTGCTAAAAATTCAATGTCTGCATTGAAGAACGTAGCCGAAGAATAATAACTTTGGCTCTTGGTCTTGAGCGACTGATGAGGAGGAGAGTTACACTGGCGATATGGCGACACGACGGCAATGATGTGATGTTGCGTCGTTTTGTAGCGGTCGCCTGCAGAATGTACGCATCCTTAACCCTGAAAATTGATTTAGGTATTTTTATTTTTGGAATTTGATTTTTTTTGTTCAATATGACTTGGGTGTGTTGAAAGAAGAAAATCGAACTTACGTTTTTTTGTTTTGTTTTATACGAGAAGGGATTTGGTACTTAAGAAGGCCATTTCAATCGCTATTGTCTTTGTTTCTATTTTTTGTTTTAGAATTCATCGATTTATATTGCAAGGTCATGAATTGAGACGTTTTTGTTTCCAAAAACATACCCGACAAAAACTTCATTACCCTTGCCTCACAAATTAAAACCTAAGCCTACCTCAAAACTCAAAAATGTTTCCATGTCTCCTGTCGCGACTCTGAAACTACTGACCTCAATAATTGTTATTGAAAAATCATGAATGAGAATTGCTCAACCGATTTGGATAATGTTCACCTTTGATCTTTGAATATTTGAAGAAGTGCAATGAAGATTTAAATGTTGAGAAGCATACTCGTAAATCAGCAGATCGGCAACCCTTTCTAAAAAAAAAAATAGTGCCAACAGTCACAAATCAATTTACTAGCTGACCCGTAAAGCATTGTCCTGTTAAAAGTTTTTAACATTAAATTAGATGATAATTAAGATTTAAAATTTTCAGCGTACTCGACAGACATTGTTCTAAGGAAATGCTGAGAAATGTAACCATAGTTCATTCCTAAGAAAAAAAAAGATGAGTGCGACCCATGTTGTCCACACGACTAACTTCCCAGAGTAGAAAAATAAGTAAAAACATTAGTTGTTTTCGTTGTATACAATGTACACGCACGTTGGTTTTCAAAGTCAAATTCCATAAAACTGATGATTTGAGGACATACATTAAGTTCATTGAATAACAGTGGCACCATCTGTCAAAAGTTGTTCGTACCAAGTCGTGAAATCATGTACTTTGCACAATAAAATACAGCCTCTTGCTCATGTATGTTGTAGTTTTCTATTAGTGAAAGAATTTTTCTAATCGGATTAAAATTTCCGAAGATTAACATTTGTATGGGAAAACAGCGTTTGCTGGGTCAGCTAATAATCAAATATAGTCTATGATACTCCTGAATATTGTTTTTTTACACTAACTATAAGATTTTTTGCACTATTGTTGAAATTTTTGCAGAAATTATCATAATTTTCATTAGATTAGAATTGTCATAGATTTTTGATTGCCATTAAAAGACTGCTAAGCGGATTTCGCTCAAAACCTAATCAGCTCTTAACAACACAATACTGCGTCGAATGAGACCAATTTTATGACAATACGATCAGTGGCTCGCGAGATAATCGAGCTGAAAAAACGTAACGCACATACGTACATACGCACATGCGAACACATGCGAAACAGGGAGATATGCAAAAATTGGAGATTCACAAAATCGAACTTCTTCTGGGAAGTTAAAAATTTGTAACACTTCAAATCATGCTTTAAAGAAAAAGGTATTCTGACAAACGTCGGTCGTTCAATGTCAACACATTTTAATTTTAGGATTCAATAAACGTTTAAATGGTCAATGAGTTGAAAACATCTGAATTGATTTGAATCTCAAGGCGATTGGTCCTTTTTAAGCAAAAAATTAACACTGTATAACAACTCTGAGTTATTTTCTATGTAAACAGTTTCCATTTGAATTATGTAGTGTCCGTGGCTTAATGGTTAGGTGCGTTGGCTGCTTAGCAGAACGTCGTGGGTTCGAGTCTTACTCGTGTCCATAGTTTTTATTTCATTTTTCACGGGCACTGCCTCTTGCGAAGAACTGACAAAACTTCCAAGAGTATCAATCTGTCATGAAAAAGTGCTTCTCAACTTTGCCGTTCGGAATCGGCGTTAAATTGTAGGTTCCCTCAATTCTTCAGACGCACTCAGAGAATTGTTGATGAGAGTAAGCCACTTAGGTCTTGGCTCTTCAAGAGCTGTTGTGCCACTTTTTTTTTTTATTTTTAAACACTTTTCATAATGTGATTTACCCAAAATTTCATTCGGATGCAAAGTTGTATTATGTTCAAACCTTAATATCCTAAAAAATTCACAAACAAATTTTCCAACCGTGTTTGACAGGACGATGTCTGTCGGGTCGACTAGTATTTAATAAATAATTTAATTTTTTGCTTGTTTAACATTACATTTTTCTTACGTGATACACTGCGTTCACGTCTTACTGTAATTTATCATTTTTGGTGAAGTGATGCAAAATTAGAGTTGAAAATTGTTAACGCTAAAAGCGACTTATTGTTAAGTCAGCTTTGTTCAAAAACAAGCAATTTTATTCAGAAATTAAGATAAAAACACGCAAGAAAAATGAATGAAAAAAGTAAAGGTCCGAAATATCACCCTTGAGGTACACTTCGTAAAATGTTTAAGTTTGAAGCTGGCATGTAGGTCCTGCAATTTTTGTCGGAAATAATCAGGTGAAATTAGGCGAAGATATCGTAAAAAGAAAAATTAAATATTCCAGAATGTTCATGCTTTTAACTTTTGAGTTGCCTAAACTTCAACGACGTCCTTAGTAAAGTTCAAACACTTTGGATGTATCTATGAATATAGTTCTACAGGTTCTTTTCTATATTATCCCTCCTCCCGGCTCCACAATCTCATTCAATATTGTTCGTTCTATAAAGATATGAAGATATACTCAAAAATCTTATGTTGGCTTAACAATTTGCATGAGTATCACTCTGTTTCACTTGGCATCCTGCCAAGAACAAGCTGTTGTTGAGCTCTCTAGAAAACAGAGGGAAAAAACAGCAAAACCTGAAAACAATTCAGACAAACCTGTGTCGTTCAATTTTACATCTCCATTGTTGCGTAACTGGGTTAACGGTGCTGTAGTGAAATTCCCAACAAACCCACAAAAATATTGAAAAAATGAAAAACAAAAAAAAACGAAGAATAAAGAACTACAACCATCAGGCAGGAAATGTCTCCTGAAACGAGATGTGACTTCCGGAGAAAGATCCTCTCAGCGCAAAATCACCAAAAAATGTTTAAAAATTCCATTATGGTGGATTGTTGCAGTATTCTCTATCCACACAAAAGTGAAAGAGAGAAGGAGAGAGAGAGAATTACAGATCTACCACATGGAGTGATTTTGCGAATCCCATGTGTGTCTCTGATTGTGCATCAGCATCTGCTGAATCTGAAGTGGTAATGAGAAGAAACAAAAAAGTAACGGTAAAGAGTATATAGAAAAGTGTATCTCAAGGGGTGTAACGGAAGACAAATAAAAGAACTATAACTGCCCATCAGATGGGTACAGAGGATTCTGTTGCGCTCCCCATTTACATCCCCCTGTGTATTCGTTTACATCATTTCCAAAGCGCATTTCATTCTTTCCTCCTTTTCTGTTACTTTTAATGAAAATGTCCGGTGGCAATTAGAGAACATTTTCTTCATCTTCTTCTCTCTTTTCCGCTCATCTCGAAATAAATATTCTTCATCGGTACAAAATTCAAAATAGAACAACCCGAAAACAAAAAAAAATGCCTTAGAGAGTTTTCATTGGAAATTTCCGCATTAATTAGCAATTGAGCATTCACAATGATGATGATGATGAACTCAAGCCCTCCTGATCTAAAAAAAACACGAACCATAAAATTTAAAAAGGGGATGGTACACAATATTCAAATTGGGGCTGTTGTTCCGATCTCTTGCTTGATGCACCAGTTCAATTTGTTTTTGTCGATGTCGTCATTTTTCATAACTAACGCCCTCTGTTGTCCATGTCCAGTCGAGTCGACAAAATTTCCATAATTAATAGTTTCTGCTTTTAAACTCACTCACACCTCATCATCATCGAACAAAATTTTGTGTCGAGGTTAGCGATGGTCTGGCTTGGCCGCAGTCTTAGTTCCGTTTTCGAAACGATACAAGCGAGATACGAACTTTTCGAATTCAAAGTTGAGAGTGTTATTTTCTGTTCTCAAAACCAAAAACAAAGTCGATCGAATAAAAAATTGATGCCTTGGTTGAGTTGACATTTTGATGTGACAGTTTTCTTTTTGGCGGTCAAACGGTTTTTCGTGTTTGAAAATTCATGATGGCAGCTCATACATCCGGTAAATAAAATAATCACACATTCTACCGAAAGGACACTGCTTATTTTTGTTTGCAATTCGAAACGAAATTGAACCCCCATGCGATTTAAACTGATGTCCCGCTGTTTTAAGTGTACAGTGAATGTGCTGACTGGTGCTGAGTCAGTGTGTCCCTCGTGTACACAAGCAGAATTAAATTATAGATGAAACTAGGATACTCGACTCGTATGTGTGCAAAGATACAATTTCGTCCAACCATTGCCTACTTTCCTCCCTCTCAGTCTCAGTAAATGAAGTTGTATAGCAAAACAGAAATAAGTTAAACGAGAAAGAGAAGTTGAAAAGAAAAAAAAATAGCTACCTATCGATTTTTCCTTTTTTTTTCTTTTTCTGTTGTGTATTTGGCATTCTCCAGGGAGCTGTGTTGAGCTATGCTATTATGTAGCAGCTCCTGATGGCTTGTGGAGTGTGTTTTTTTTGTTGCTATTGAGAGACGAAGATGACCTTATATATGAAAATTGCCATAAGCTTGCGGGGTTGAAGTTTATTTATAAGGGGGCTTTGGAGAGGGTAATATGTGTTTCTTTTTGTTTTCATTTATTTTATTGCTTTATTGTGTATGAAAGAAAAAGTTTATAAACTAACTGCTAATGTTGTGCCGACCGACTGAGGCACGATGACGATTCATGCGGACGAGTGTGTTGTACCTGATAGTCAATGTGCTTTGGTGTGTAATCCTCAACATGAGGAAATATGGTTGTTTCCAAATAGTTTTGTTTTATTTATTTATTTTTTGTCATATAAATTGGGTGTTGGGGGGAGGCAGAAAAGTTGTGAATTTGTTGAGTTCCTTTTTTGTTTTGGATATTTTGCTTAGCCAGCAATAAATTGATTACCTCTGTTGGGTTACAAGCAATGTTACTAAGAAATTAACAAGGAAAATCGCAAAAAATAAGTAAAGGTTTGAAATTTCACCCTTGAGGTACACCTCGTAAAATGTTTAAAATTTGATGTTAGCATGTGCTTCAAGGCTCTTTTTGGACGCTTTTTTACTGCCGTTTTTGTCGGCGGGAATCAGTTGAAATTTGACGTCGATATTGACGTTGGCAAATATAAAGAGTAAAGGTCCGAAATATCACCCTTGAGGTACACCTCGTAAAATGTTTAAATATGAAGCTGGCATTTGCTTCAAGGCTTTTGGACGCTTTTTTAACTGCAGTTTTTGTCGGTGATAATCAGGTGAAATTTGGCGTCGATATTGAAATTGGCAAATGGAAAAAGTAAAGGTCCGAAATATCACCCTTGAGGTACGCCTCGTAAAATCTAAAATGTTTAAATTTGACGCTAGCATGTGCTTGTTCTTTTTGACGCTTTTTTTACTGCAGTTATTGCCGGCGAAAATCAGTTGAAATTTGACATCGATATTGACGTTGAGAAATTGAAAAAGTAAAGGTCCGAAATATCACCCTTGTGGTACACCGTAAAATGTTTAAATTTGAAGCTGAGTAAGGCTCATTTTTCGCTCTTTTTTATTGCAGTGTTTGTCGGCAATAATCAAACGGCTCGGGCAAAACGTCACAATAGACGCGTATAACTTCGAGGTAGTAGAGGAGTTTGTCTACCTAGGCTCCGCTATAAACACGGGCAATAACACCAGCGCCGAGATCAGACGAAGAATAACTCTTGCTAATCGCTGTTTCTTTGGGCTTAGAAAGCAATTGAGTGGAAAAGCCCTCTCTCGAGCAACTAAGGTAAAACTGTACAACACACTCATCATCCCAGTCCTGCTGTATGGTGCAGAAGCATGGACCCTGACAAAATCGGATGAAAGTGCCTTAGGCTGTTTCGAGAGGAAAGTTCTTCGGGTTATCTTTGGCCCCGTGTGCATTGAAGGGGAATGGCGAAGAAGATACAACAGCGAACTTTACGGGTTGTACAACGACATGGACTTAGCCAGAAGGGTCAAGGTCCAGAGACTCAGATGGCTCGGTCATTTAGAGCGAATGGACACCAATGCTCCGGCCCGGAAAGCCTTCGACACTATTCCCGAGGGACGTAGGAGGAGAGGAAGACCGCGACTCAGGTGGCGCACTCAAGTGGAAGAGGACCTCAATCAACTCGGAGTGCAAAACTGGAGACGACTAGCCAAGGATCGAGCTAGCTAATATTGAAATTGGGCAAAAACATCGTTGGCAAAATATTTGAGAACGTTCTTCAAAATGAAACATTTTAAAGTTGAACCAATTGGGGAAAAGCATTAATTTTGTGTACTGCCTTCGTTCATTTCCACAAGATTGCTGCTTGACTTTTTTAAAAGTTCCATAATATTCTTTTTATCAACAGCTTTATCACAAGGTTAAGTAAAACTATGTTTATGTAGCACTTTTGAACCAACCAAGATAAACGATCTCTCAACAGACGACAAGAAGAGGGAAAAATAAAAAGAAAACCGATAAACAAGTTAGCTCCATGCCACGACTGCCTCTTTACCTGACTTATTTGGTAGCTTGGTGTGTAAGCTCTGTTGTCTTTTCTTGTCTCTGTCCATTGTGCAACTCCACTTCAAGCTTCAGGCGAATTGAAAGTTTCAATTTTTCCTTTTTAAATTGTTTGCATTTTTTCTCTTTTATTCTCCGTCTTGTCGTCCATATTTGGAAGGACAGCACTCAGTGCCAAAGATGAGATAAGTGATTATGTTGATGTTTTGATGATGACCATGATGATGAAACTTGCTCAAATGGCTGTGCGAAGAAAAATGTCTTCGATTTCGTTCTCAAGATAAAATGGAAAATGATATTCCATTAAGGAACCTTGTCGCTGCAGGCCATGTTTTTTTTTTCTTGACAAGCTGCAGCCTTGATCGAGTTTTTATTTCAATTTCTCAAGTGTCTATAATATTATACCAAAGCTGATGCATTCACTGATAAGCAAATTGATTCCTGATGTCAAATTTGAGTTTGAAAATGCATTTTACTGACTTGTGAGACAAATCAGACAATAATGTATCGGAACCACTTGAAACTCATCCCATCGGAATCAAACGAGTCATTTTTTTTTAGCTCAATTTTAAAGCCTCAGTGTTATTTTCTTCTATTTTGTTTCAAGCATTAAAAGAACGAAGCAAAATGTCACTCCACTTAAAGAAGTGAAGTGCTTTTTCATGAAAATCGGCCATGAAAGTTGTGGAAGCAGCTTCTAGTTTTGTCCTTCAGTTATTTTATTTTTCTTTTTAGCAGGGGACATTGGAGTGTTTTCTGTTGCTTTAAATGTCAAGTAGAATATTGAAAGTGATTTAATGTTTTCTTTTTCTGAAATTTTAAAAGGAAAAGTTTGCTTTCACTGAAAGCCAATTTCAAAGCTTTGACAGCTTTTCTTGAATGGAAGAAAATTCAGCATAGCAAATTTCAAAATGAGTGGACAGTTGAGTTTCCCCTTGAGAAACGTATGCTGATGACATTTTCTGAGGAGTTTTAATTCTCTGTAAATAAATTTGGAATAAAATAAAATATTAAGCTTGAATTTCTACCGAAATCACTAGCAGTAAAGCAATTTTTGAATTCGTATTCAGCGTGCTGTTAATCTAGGTATGTTCTGACATTTCAACTTTGACGTTTTGGCGACACGTGGCACACTTGAATTTTGTCATCATCATAAAGGATAATGCCGTTTTCTTGGGATTTGTTTTTATTTTCTTGTAAAAGTCGAAAAGAAAGAACCATTGTAACGATCAGATCGGTCGAAGTGGGCTACGAACTGTTGCCATCCACTGAATTCTCCAGATTTGGCCCCGTAGGATTTCTTTTTGTTTTCAAACTTGAAAAAGTCACTTGTCAAGCAAAAATTTCAGTCGAAAGAGAAGGTCATCGCACCATGAACGCCTACTTTCCATACTCCCAGAAAACGTGTTTATCAGAGGGACCATCCTCGTAAAAAGATGGCGGCACACCGATTACATTCTTCAAAGGATCAAACACTTTTTTCAAGTGATTTCTTGGTTTTCAAGAGTGCCCCCGGTTACCGGCAGTTTCAATTAATTTAAGAACGATTTCGAAAAGTTTTCTCGTAAAATTAATCACCATCACATCATGTTGCTGAACTTTGTTGCCATTGTCATTCGTTTTTCTAAATTGCAATTTTAAAACAAATTTTCTTCTCCATCCTCTCAGCTAAAACCTTCTTTAAACTCCAAAGACAAACTTCTCAACACAAAACCTTGAAAACTAATCGCATCCACTTCGAAAAACAAAACAAATCAAAATCAATTGGCCAAATCAAACTGCGAAATCAAAACCACCATCAGCAGCAACAACCAAAATGAGCATCTTACAGCTGTAGTTTAAGTCGTATAGTCAAAGATTCGTGGAATATTGAAAGACAATACAGAAACGTAATTGCCTTTGAGGGGGAACGGAGAGGGGGTTGGATACGAATCCAATTCAGTAATATTGTATACCGTCTCTCTCTCTCTCTCTTCAACAATAATTGAGTAATAAACTGCTTCGCTGAAGCTGAAGCTAATTGGAAATCAATTTTTTTTTTGAAAATTTAATTATAAATCCCCACACGAAAAAAAGACCAACGAGAAACTTGTGGAGGAAAGGAAGAATCAAAGTTGAACAACAAAACCGACAAATTATGACACAAGAATGAGAAGTGGAAATAGCATTGTGCGATGTGGTTTTGACTCCCCCTTGTTCTTCAGAACGGAAACAGGAAGAAAAAAAACTTACGTATGTCTAGTAGGGTCTGTGATTTGACTTATGTTGGATGGGACTAGACATATGAAATTTTAAAAGCAAATAAACACATTTTAAATTTAAAATGTGTTTATTAGCCGTAGTCTCACGAAACAGTGTTCCCAATTCATTGTATTTTCTTTATACAAAAATTCTGACTTTAATTTGATTTACTTCCTAATAAATATGTCATTCATCTCAAATTAAAATTAAGTGGCATCACTAATCTGTATTGTTTCGTTGAAGCTTCTTCCCTCTTTGGTACTTTGGTACACGCTCACATATCCAAGAAAATAAACATTTAATCTCTTTTTTTTTCTTCCTTGATTAGTTCGACATCTCTTGGTGAATTATTGGATTATAAAAAGAACAGTATTTTGTTGTTGTTACATACCAGTTGGCTAAGCAACAAGTCTAGAAGTAGTCTGCTTTGCACGAAATCATCCGGCAGGCACATGCCCAACCCAACTGCTTGACATAGAGAAGAGGGAAGTTGTTAAAGAGGTGCTGTTGGCCTTTGTGTCGAGGTGGCGTTTTTTTTCCCTGTTTTTAATTACATGTTTTCCCTTTTTATATAATTCTTATAAAGTTAGTGCTTTAGTGTGCACACTCCTAATGAGGGCAATGCACTTCACTAAAACGGCAGTCGGCCAGCCAGGCGACTACTTGATACGTATTACGAAGTCAGTGACGGTAATGCATCAACTAGGTATAGGGAATGATGGAAGACTATGGGCGCGGAATGTGTGTATGTACATATGAGCTTATGGTTTATTTGTTTCAAGCACTTTTTTTTATAAATAAATTGTTTGTAACTTCTCATTTTCTCTTCGAATGCACATGGCTCAGGGCATTTTGTTGCAGTTTATGCAGTTTATGCTTAACTAATGCTAATGTGGGTGTTGTGTTTCAAGAAGAGGATAACTTTTAGTTTGCCAGTTTAATTTTCTTTTCACTGAGGTATGTGGTTTTTGAAAAAAAAGTGTTGACTAACATGGTTTTCCTATATTTAGAATGTTAATGTGATGTAATTAAAATTTACCAACAAGGGTTTGAAGAACTTTACGAAGTACTTCCTAGTTCCTACCGAATATCAATTTGAAAACTTTTAAATAAGTTGAATTGTTTAGAAATATAATATAATAATATTTTATTATTATCAAATTTATTTATGATTTTTTATTATTTTATATCCTTTAGCTTTTATTTGAATAATTATTTCTTTAGCTGAAACTAATCGAACTCCATTTGATTTTGCTAGAAAATCGCTGTCGTATTTAGTGGCAACACTTCACTTTTGCGGAAGAAAATGTCAATGGATTCTATTTTTTGTTTATCATAAAAGCACGTTCAGCCAAAATTTAAGCTCCGTAAGAAATCTGACAGTTAAGCTCTAAAATGGCTTTAATTCTTTTCGACCAAGACCCTGCTAATGGTTTTCAACTGGGGTTCGCAGACTACTGGATAGTATTGGCCTTAAGTGCTTGAATTGTTTCCGTATTTTTGGCATTATATTGGTGTTCTCCACCTGCACAAAAAAAAAGTCCACAGGGCTGAAATGACAGCTCCAAGGCTAGGAGGTCGTCCAAATGCATGTTTTCAATTCCAGTAGAAAAAAATGGCTCAGTAACGACTGTGTTTTTTTTTTTATAATTTGCACCCACTCAAGGGTTTTTTTATAGCCTTATTAAGCCAGAGAATCAGTGAGTGCTTTAGGAAAGAAGGAATGAATTGGAAAGTAGGCAACGGTGTACATAATTCTTCAATTCCTGAACATTGCAATGACTCGGAAAGACAGAGTGTTTAAAAGAGTTCCTCATTCGCATAGTAAGGCTAAAAAACGATTCTCTATAATTGAGAATACATCCGAAGCTGGGCTCGCAGTAAACTGGTTCGCATTCCTAGAAGCGCGAGTGTTACGGGGCGAACTGTTTAAAGGGAGGAATGCCACCGGCTATTTCACTACAACATTTACCGTAGAAGTAACGATAGAACAGATAGAGACACGATACGTTACGACGTAGATCTAACGAAGTGGATGAGTCAGTTATTTCTCTATCACCAATCATTCTAAGAGCATTCTTTTGAAAACCATCCAAGCCTCCAAGTAGCTGGAGCACCAGCCCAGGGTTGGGAATTGTGCTCAAGATTTGGACAGATATAAGTCTAATAAACAGAACGAAATACAAATTTCTTGCATCGTCTTAAGTAACCCAAACGGCGTTTTTGGCGACATCGCATATGAAATCGTTCCACAGAAGGTGGTCAGTGATTCTTCTGGGCTCGAGATGTTCGGTCTCACTGATGCAAGTTCCACTCATGGACAGTGGCAAGGGGGATATGTCTCGCTTTAACGATAAAAGACAGCACTTGGATTTAGAAGCATTAAACTCCACGCGGATTTTTGTTCCCCATCGTACAATGCTGTTTTAGCGAAAGTTTAATGAGCTTATCATATTTTGCCGTTGCAGCTCCACATCCGAAGAGGAAAAATGTGATTGTTAATGAATATGAAAATCTAATGGTACTATCGTCATGGAAAGAATTTTTTGGATTAATAGTTACAGGCCAGAGATCATTTATAAAAACGAGAAAGAATGTCGGAGATAAAACCGAACCCTGGGGCACACTAGTGTAGGGACCGAGGAAGTACAAGAATTCTTTATATTTTTTATAAAATCGTTATTGCCCTAGGAACATTGCAGTATTTACCGTTGATCGAAACTTAGTCCCCAGCCTCATTTTAGAAGACAATGCAATTTTGTTGATAAAAGTAAGCGCCCGTTGAAGTGAAAATTCTTTCAACAAACAAATTGTTTTTGCTCAAAACCGTTCTCCAATTGGGACTGCTCCAAGACGCAAACTGCGAAGCGATAATTGCTATTGGAATCGAAACCCCAAAAGAAAGTCCTAAAGTATTATTCTAGTGAGTGAAATGTTTAGTAATTGAGATGTCCACGGACTGAGTCTCACACTCGGCTACATCCACCACATTCTAATTTACGGCAACTAGCACAACACACACTGTTCGGGCTACACCTTTCGTCCCGCAGAGTAATAGTTCTGTATCTCCGTCAAAATTACGAGCTGGACACCAATACCTCTCCTCATTTGTTTCCAATAATTTAAATATTTCCAATTATTACAATCTGATTAATTAAATATGTTTTTCAAACACCCCCAAATGTCAAGTGATTGCTTTTATTGGCTTTTAATTAAAACAGCTTTCTTCCCCCAACCACTTCATACTGTTAACTTCTTTTCTGGTAGGTAAGTTGTGCCACGAAAACGACACCGGAAACAGTGAATCATGTTGAGCTCACTAATACCTTAGCTTCTTCTTATTATGCGCTATTTTTATGTCGTAGTGACTTCTTACTACCCTAAAGTCAAAAAACAACCTTTCAACTCAGACTATTTAATCGCTTCCAATAGACCAAAATCGAAATATAATCGGTACACAAAACGCTATTAAGTGGTCTTGTTAGTCGATAATAACATAAAAAAAAGTCATACCTGATTTCTGGTGTTCAGGTAAATCTCGCGTAATTAAAAACCTCTTAACATCGAACCTTTTTGAATTATTGAAAATGAAACAGCTTATGATGGTGAAACTGACTCATTCTCATTCCTCGTGCCATTAGTAGGTATTGACACCACATAAATAATGTCGATTAGTAATGGAATTTCATTAGAAATCTGCTTAACTATAAGTAAAACGAATAAAGCAGTTAAACCGAAATACGATAATGAGGCAAGTAGGAAAAATGAGAAGCATGACTGTGATGTCATTGTGGTACAAATTTGAATTTAATCAGAGCATGATTACCACAACAATCGATGAATAATACGAAAGCCACAAATATTTGTTGTTTGAAGAGCTTAAGTGATTTTGTTGGTAATCTGGTGATTTTTCGCCATATTTTGGAAGATGTCTTGAAAATTGTGTAGACTCCTCGCAGCTCAACCCGACATATTCTGTGTGCACTCATGAATTTTAATTTATCTTTATTTTGCATATATGCAAAAATTGTGTAGTTGGAAGGAATATTTCATAGGCCTATGAACAATCTTGACTTGAAATTTATTCAAGCATCCAATTTGCATTCGGCAAATTTGAAATAGAAGCTCTTTGCCTTGTCTGGCTTATGTCTATTGTTGCATGATGAACATTCTTTCTGTCTATGGTGATACTCTCGTTAGCCATCTCCAAATTCTGTTCCATAATCCTTTGGCAGAAGACGACTAAGAAAACAGACCGAGAATCCGTAGCACGAAATAACCATACATCATGAAATTCTTCTCTCCCTTAAGGAGTATTATAACGCCTGAAGCACAAATACAATAAAAAACTCCCTCCCCAAAAAGATGAAGAACAGCGGTAGAAACAACAACAACCCCTCAATGTTAAAAAGGGCAGAAAAAAAAGGTGAAAAGACAACTCTTTTTGCAATTCGTTTCGGTTCGTTTTATTATTATTTTTTCTTTTTTTTTTCTGACGCGACTTAATTACGTGTGTTTGTTTTTCAGCTCTTTTTCCTTTTTTTCCAACATTTTCCCTCACATTTTTTGTTGATTTTATTTTTGCATTTCCCTTCGAGCACTCTCTCATTACGAAAATGCAATAGATGCGCACAATTTTGGGGGTTGAGTGCGATGCCCCCTATAATCCAGCAAAAGTGGTGTTATACACTCGCCTACCCTTAAGGCAATTTAAGCCATTCTCCCCTAGCACCTTGCAATCTCGTTTCTCTTCTTTGCTGGTCTAAGTTGAGTTCTTTTCTATTTTCCACCCTATTGCCACCCTCGGTGATTTATATAAAAAAAAATACACCAGCCCACAGGCTAGAACGCAATTTTTATGCAATTCATTTCCTTTCGTCTTGCCGTTTTGTCATTCAGCCCGCCGCCGGTGGCAAGTGAAATATTTCCACTCAAACCAATAACGAGACTTATTGTCAAGTGCGATACTTTGCTCTTTGGGCTCCCTTTGACAATTTCGAACTTGTACAATCAAGTGTCTGTGTTCACTCGCAATTTTGTTTTATTTCGTTGATTCAACGACAAGAAATTGTAAATTGTCCAATAAAAAGACAAAGATTTTATTGTGTTTTCTTGTTTCTATTAATGAAAATCACGATTTCCCTCAAGGGGACGATGGAATTTTAATTTTTTAAGTGGGGTTCCGCATGGTTGAGTTATAGGGCCACTTTTGTTTAGCTTTTTTTTTCATTCTATGATTTGATGAGTGTTGGTGCCATTTTGTCTAATTAAAAAAGGATGTTTAAGATTCTGAAAAATGCGGAAAGGGACAATTAATACTCATACAGAAGGTTTTTCCAGAAGAAAGGAGAAAAAAGACACAGAGAGCATCAGCATTTGATTGATGGCCCCATTTCGTTTTACATGTTTCTTGTTCTTAAACACATTCATTGCATACAATTGAATTCCCCAAGACTCATTGTTTTTCCTCAAACAAAAATTATAACAGATGTAACAGAAAAATATGGAAACAAAGAAAACAGGACATCCCATCGGAATTGCTCTGCGCTCAAACCAACTCTTCACTTTTTCCCTTTCCTTTATTTAATCCGCAAGAAAACATGTTTCAGTCTCCATTTCATCCCAAATCTCATCTTCTGCACACAATGCACTTTCCCAGGGAAAGTGGGATGGGGATACAAATTGTTTCTCTTCTTCTCTTAGTGATTGAACTCAGTACAAATCAACTCACATCACATTCCCATTCCCGGCCCAACTTGCCACTATAAAACCAATGCCTTTTCTGTCCTTAAAGTAGTGTCTACTCACGTCATCGTCGTTGTTGCTTCAAAGAAGACAACAAACACAAAAGAAAGAAAAAAAAGTTCAAACTATCAACAACATGGGTATACTCATCGCCATCCTGAATATGCGGAATTGATAATGTTCCCTTTTCCAGCGAAGGATGGAGAACTGAAAATATTATGAACATTAGTTCAATACACCGAAAGGATGTCAGCGATCTCCACACTCGGTTCAATCCTTCTTGTTCTCGACATACATCCCATAGCACTCAATTTACACTCGAGTGTTACTGATTGGGGTCGCAAAAATTGGAGAAACATTTTTCGACATCAATCTCATTTTTTTTTTTTAATTCAAAAGACCTCTTTAAACACTCTAGTTGTTGCTCATTTTTGAGAACGAGCGTTTTTATTGTGAGACTGGATTAAATATTTCGATTCAGAGTGTTGTTACACACGATATTTTGTATTGAATTGTCTGAAGGTACCTCAGTTTATCGACAATGTAATAAAGAAAATAACAAGCATTTTCGCTTCAATCAAGTTTTTGCAAATTCGATTTTATTGGAATTGGATTTTGCGGTGGAGTGTGGTGGAAGTAGTTTTACAAGAAGTTGACGGAGAATTGCTCAAACATTTTTGTGAAGAAGTTTTGAAATGGGTCAATCGAGGGTAAGCCTGAATTCATGAGTAATCAGGCTTTTATTTGATTATAATAATGCGTTAAGCTTGCCTCAAACAAGTAAACGTGCTGGACTTTCGAATTTGAACAATTTCTAAGTCTTCATTAGTCAATTTTTAAAAATGGGCGTGGCAGAAGGCGAGTTTCTTGTATGTGATCTTAACATTTTGCATTTCCTTGGCATTAATTTGTGAATATTCTCGAAATCGTAAGAATGGTTCCCAAGTTATCTTTGTGATTACAGAAGTGGGCGTGGTAGGGGGTGTTATACCACTTCAAGTTGGAGAAAGGACCCGTTAGTTACAATTACTAACCAAATTTGCCTCCAAATTGATGTGAAAGTTTCCCTATTTCATTTGTATAACCAGTGTTCGGGTTAAGTCGAAAAAGAACACATACTACACTCTGTACAAACAAAATTGTCAGTATAGGAGATATTGGGCATTTACACCTCAGCCAAGTAGTTTCTCATTTTTCTGAATTATGTGAAGTGACCGTGCATCAGACGACTTCCGAAATCAACTCTAAAAGAAGTGTACAGTAGTAGTAGTAGTAGTAGCAGTAGTGACTATTCTTTTTGAACAGAGTGTAGAAAATACGCAAAACAACAAACAGTTCTCCTTATTTCGATTTGTTCTGCAATAGAAATTCCTCTTACGATATTTTCTTCCTTCTACCAATCGGAAATTGCACTTAAAGAAGAAATAAAAGCGGGTATATAGCTTCTTTGTCCTTCCCTAACAAAACAAAATAAAAAAGGAAAAAATACAAACAGCAAATTCTTGAATAAAAAAAGCTTTAAGATGTTTCGTGTTGAACATGCTTCGCTATTTTTAGATCCTTTTGATTTTCTTTTTCTCAAAAAGTTTGTTGACATTGCGTGTGCTCTCGAGTAAGTTTTTTTTTTTTTTTTGCTTTCCCAATTGAAGAGGATAATAAGTATTTCTTGATGTCAAGTAATTGAACGAAGTCAGCAACATTATTAGTTAAATTGATTTTTCCATCAAGACATACCTACACACAATTTATGTATAAAATTGAGGTTCATCGCTACTAGAACTAGATTTACCGTTTGTTTCCAAGGATTAGATGATTTCTTATTGTCTGAATCTTGCCATCTCATTGTAAGAATTATCCCCACGTGTCCCATTTTTGCTTTAAAGACTCATTCCTTGATTTCAGCTAATGACTTTCGTTGTTGCTAGTTGATGAACGATGAAAAGAAGGTACAAGAGATACCTTCATAAGTCGGTTTCGTGTCTTTTAAATTAATTTCTACGTCCTTACTTAATGACTTTCTTGTTGGTTTTGTGTCTCTAAAAACTAAATCGTGGTTTAATCTTGCTGGTAAAGCAAGTTTGTTTGAAAAACCCTAACCCCTAAATACATACGCCATTAAATAAACAGGGTTGTTCTATGTGAAGTTGCAGATTTATACAAACTCAGAGAGCAGTCTCGTTTTCCGAGAAAAAATTCTAAAAATGGATGCATGTAAAGAGTAGGACAATCGTGCAGGATTTGTAATGTGTTGTTTCACTTGCATGCAAAATGTTAATTAGTCTGTTTACTGTACGTGAAATTAATAACAAAAAAAAATAACTTTAACCTTTCCGTGTTCGGGGAGAATAATTAAGGCCATATGCTATGCAGAGCAACTGTTTCGATTGTTAAAATGTCTTTCATGTGGTTTAACTTTTACATTGTAAAAATATACAAAACATGGTCAACTGAAAATGGCGAGAAAATGACTCAGGTTTTTAGGTTAATAGTAATGTTATCTAATTGTCTTTTTAAAGGCTGTGATAGTAATTTTTTTAAATGTTTGCGAGCTATTTGTCTTACTGGGTCATCGGTATTTAATTGCTCGTTGATGTGTTCTAAATATGTCCAAGAGAACATTCGTAAACATCAGAATTTACTTTCATCTGTTAAATTTATAATTTTGCATTCTGACACAATTCAATATACATTTTTTCAAGTTAAAGTATATAAGCACATACTTGAAGTACTTAAGTAGCTCATAAATACTTTGAAGTACTTTTAAATATCAAAATACTTGAAGTATCAGTTCTTTCAAATAACATGTTATGAAAGAAACTCAAGGACTTGAAAGTAAAGGTATTTGTTCCAAGTATGTAAGTACATACTTGTAGTTCTTGAGTACCTCATAAATACTTTGAAGTACTTTTAAATATCAAAATACTTAAAGTATCAGTTCTTTCAAATAACATGTTATTGAAAGAAACTCAAGGACTTGAAAGTAAAAGTATTTGTTCCAAGTATGTAAGTAAATTCTTTTAGTTCCTGAGTACTTAGTAAGTAATTTCAAACAACTTTTTGGGTATTTGGTTTTGAAGTGTTTTGAAGTACAAATACTAGCTACCAATACTTAAGCACTTTGCACTTGTAATTAAAATTTCGAGTTTGAGTGTCTTGTAAGTACTCAGGCAGGGTACTCAATTTTTAATAATATACATTAAAAGTATGAGTACGGGTACTTCTAAGTATCAGTAGTTTCCTTAAAGTTCAGACACCAACAAAAGTACCTTAAAGTACTTGAGCTGGTTCTTGAATATCAAAATACTGCTACTTGTAAGTCCTGACTATGGTACTTGAAAATGCTTTTAGTGGTAATTTTAAGGCATTTAATTACTTCGCACCTGGAAATGAAAATATTTTGGAAGTCTCGGTAATGGTAATTTTAACCTCAAACAATTCCAAAAATTGGTACGATTATTCGTCAAAATTAACTATTCAGATGTCTTTATAATAACGCTCTTAAATATATTCCATACAAAGGTTTCCTTAATGACATAAACAGTATTGAAAGAAGCTTACAACCCAAAAAAAAGGTCCCATCAATCAGAACGTTTCTAGCGCCGTTTTCATAATTGCATCGAAATCACTCGTTAAAGCTGCACGGGTTAATTAAACGCTCCTCAAAAAATCTGACATCATTCTTTTATTTTCATTTTTAGAATCTAATCTGCACTCATTCATTAATTTATATTCATCATCCATCTAATCAGAGCTCATCTCATAAACTAGCCCAAAACTATTAACATCTCAAGCTCTCAAGCCCCTTCTGACGTTATTTGTTTTTCGCTCTCTTAAAAAAAAAAAAACAAAAGTAATAATTATCGTTAAGTTGGTCATTTGACAGTTTGTATTTGTTGTGTCTGTTTCATATCCGTTTGTTAATCATCATCGCTGGAGCCCCCTCGTGTTCCATAAAAATAATACAAAAAAGCACAGCAGCAACGGCATAAAATTCCAAATTAAATCAACCGCGTAGAAAAAATCGCGTAATCGCAGTTTTTTATTGCAGTTGTTCGAAGTGCTCTCTCCCCTTTTTTTCCATTTTGGTTGTCATAAATAGTTGACATAAATAATCGCAACTGGGAAATACAAATTAATGTACATTTGAACGAGATTCAACAGTTTTAATCCCTTTTACAAATCGTACAACACAAACAATGCTCTCTTTCTCTTCGATTTGTTGGGGTGACAGAAATATCAAATTTGTCCTAACCCCGACATTTTCATCAACATTTTCAGGATAACTAAATATGAAATAAGAAATTCACAAAAACATCAAACCGAAGTGAAAAGCAAAATCTAAAAAAAATACAGCCAAAATCCAACATTTAAAAAAATTATGTTAAAATGAGTACAACAGCATCAGCGAATACAACTCCCGCATCAAATGGCACCAATGACAATAACAACTCCACCACAGCCAACACCACCCACAACAGTAGCAGTGGCAACACGCTGAACAACTCAAACAATTCAAACAACACAAATAACGGCATCGGTGGCGGTCCAAATAATTCACAATCCATTACATCTGCATCAATGTCATTATCATCTGCATCATCGGCCGCCAATACAGCTGGAACTGGAACACCAACATCAGCACCACCGACATCGAAATCCATAGGACCACCACCGATACCGCCAACCAAACCGATTCTCTCCTCCCCCGGTGCATATAAACAGAATTATGTTAATTCGGCAAATATTAATCTAAGTAGTTCAGGTACCACCACATTAACGGCCGGCATTCATAGTGTGAACAAAGGTCATTTGCCACCGAGCAGTGAGAAGCCAGCGATTGCAGCTCGACCAATACCGCCGCCAACGTTGCCCAAATATTCGTCGAGTTTTGGTAAAATCGATCGCGAGCGTAATGATTTTGCCAAATTGGATCGAGCTGAAAGGGAAAAGGTATGCACTGAAATTTCTATTTTTTTGAATTTAGTATTTTGTTTGCTTTTGTTCAAATTTGTACATTTTCTTTCTTTTTTCTTTTAAACTCGTTGGAATGTTAAATTTGAAATTTAATTTGCGAAATTTTTCTTTCAATTATTATTAGATTGTTTGTCGTTGAATGGGTTATGCTATCTTTTTTTTTTTTTAATTAATCTTGGACTTTCGATGGAAGATCTACAGCCCGAAAAAGCTGTTTTCAGGAGTTTAATGTTCACATTTCAGCACAACACTAGCCGACCCTTCATTCAATCGAAATACGTCAAACCTTGACAGTTCAACACAGTTGTGTATTTTGTTTAATAATGAACACCGGAAATATTCTAGAAATGTGTTTTTAACTATACAGCAGATAGAGAACAGCAATGGCAAGTGAGGCTATTATCTGTTTCTCTATTTTGTGACTACTTACTGCATATTCACCTATTGCCGATCGAATATACCATGCTTGCATCATAATTTATCTAACACTTTTTGTACCAAACGACGTTGGTGGGGTCAGCTAGTTTTATATATATTACTTTCTTTTCGATCATAGCATTGTCGATTAGATTGCTTGGCATATAGTTCAAAGTTTAGCTTATCCAAAAACTAAAACCATTTCATTAAACTCCACTTTTGCTGCGTGTAGCGCAAATGTGTACAATAACGGTTTAAAGTCAGGCTACTGTTTCCAGATTTTGACAACGGACATGCAGTATGTAAGATGCACCCCAAAATCACACAATAAAATCGAACGTAAATGCAGAGAGTAACCAAACAGTCCTTTTTCATTCATTTGTCATTCAAACGTCAACCGAAATGGCCGCCATCATGATAGAATTCAATGACTCTTTTACCAGGGATGTTATTACTTTTACTTTGTTTTTAAATTCATTTTATTATTGATCCAATGCGACAAACAATCAATTAAGTGCTTAATTTTAGAAAATATTTTAAAGTTCTCTTGTTAATTATTCATAGTTCAATTATTTAGTATTCATAATTATTAAACTGTTATATTACATTTTTAATAGAAATTGTATATCTTGGTTTTTGCATTTTGTTATCGTTCGAGTTCTCGTTACATTCAAATATTTATCCGTCTATAGTTCGACATTTATCCATTTATTTTTCTATCTACCTAGTAATTAAAAAATAATTGTTGTTGAAAAGCTGGCTTAAAATTATGCCAGAACAACTTTTGTATAAAATATAAACCTTTCAACTTTGGAATGTAAATTAAAAAATTGTTTATGCATCCCTTGTTACTCTGTTCGTTAAAAGTTCTGTTTCGTTCTTGTTTTAGTCATGTATAGAATCTATCCAATAAAAAAAAAATTGAACGTTTCAATTTGTTCGCCTGTAAATACCAATAAACATCAATATTCAACCGTTCAAAATTGAAGAGATAAAAAAGGCCGTAAAGTGTGTCAACCTTTTTTTTTCAAATAAAAATTAAGCTTCCGAGTTCACACATTTTCGCTCTGATTTGAAGTTGTTGGGTAAGTACGAATAGTAGCGCCAAACTCACTTTTGATAAGTTCAGATATGTTGATATGAACATTCAGGAGAAGCACAGTGGTGGGAAAAAAAATTGTCCACACATTTTTCTAATTTTTTTTCTATTTAACCATTTATTTTTGTTTTAAAAATTTCGATTTAACATTTAAAAAAATGTATAGAACAGCACTAAACCAACATTTTTAATAACAGACATTGTTTTTGAACCTCACTGTTATTTTTGTCGGTGAATCGTCGAAAGTTGAATATATGTTACGAATTTCACTCATCATTGGTGTTCCCAATCCGAGTTGCTGCAACTTCATTTCCTTGCCCATATCCAAACTGAACGAGTATTTATGTACAAAACTCATTCAACCGTAATATTGTTCTTCAACATCAGTGAGGAAAAAAGTAGTGTTATTACTTCTGCTCGTCCGTAACTATCGTTCCAGATATAATCCCACTTCTGTCATTCATTTTGGTTCTTTTTTTACTTTTTCACTCTCAATCGTCGTCATCGCTTTTCGAGTTCGTTGAATAAATAAGTGGTAATTTTTTGTACTCACTCCTTGTTTTTTTCCTCTAACGGTTTTCTGTCTTTATGGGGTATGGTAGAGGTATTAATGCATTTTATAGTTACATTTGCATTAAAAAATAGTTTTAATTACCATTTGAAAATAACTTCCTTCTTCTGTGGGAGGACCACGAAAAGGACGAGAAGAAAATTAAATTTGTCTTTAGAGAAAAAAAAACTTAAACTAAAACTATGACAACCATGAATGTTCATATCTAGCCAGGAAGGATAAAAGTACGAGACCATCTAGTCGTCGTCATCATCCTTGTTGGTCACAAAAGGAAACAAGACAAAAAAAAGGAAACTAGGAAAAAATGTGCAATTTGTCAAAGCTATAGTGCTCTAAAGCTGGATCAGACAAGAGTGGGAGTGGGAGATAGTGGAAGTATTTTTTTGCATAAAGGTTTTATAGTGCACTTAGGACATAAAAAGGAAGAGAAGAATGTTTATTTAGATGGAGTTTGTAATCCTTTAGAAAAGACCAGAAAAGACTATATGCAAACTGAGAAAAAAATCCTTTTTGAAAAAGTCCGTAGAATCTATGCAGATGAACTTTTTTTGGGGGGCTTCTCGTCTCTTGTGTCATAAAAGTAAGTTTTTATGTGAATCATCTAATGTTCAAGAAAGGAAAAGGACCTATGACATCAATACTTCGAGGAATAAATCCCAATGTACCCAAAAAATTAAATCGTCTCACCCGCATCACAAAAAAAGCGTTTAAAGCGTTTTTTTCTTCGCAGTAATGACCTTGCATTTTTAAATTCTCTTTTTTTTATTCTCAAGGGCACTCTGAACAAATTTGCTAACACTTCAAATTTCAATTGCATCTCAACGCAAAGAAAGAGAAATAAACGAAGTTATGCCTTGCTCTTGAATGTGCAACAACATCAAACAGAACCCAAAATAAAAAGTACTCTCAAAAGCTATTAATCATAATTTCCCACAAACACACTTCCTCTAATTGAGTTCCATAAAGAATTGCCAAACGAAAACAGTCTCTTGTCCGAGTTTCTGAAGTGTTGCACCCCAGTGCGAAAGCGAATTAACATATTGCACCAACCAAACATCCCCTTTATTTTTGCAGCAGTTAATCTTTTTCAATTCACATACTTGCTGTTTTGTTTTAATTTTTGTTGTTGCAACATTTCCGAACGTCCCCTTA
Organism: Sphaerophoria rueppellii; assembly: GCA_920937365.1. Lineage (NCBI taxonomy): Eukaryota > Metazoa > Arthropoda > Insecta > Diptera > Syrphidae > Sphaerophoria > Sphaerophoria rueppellii. The sequence continues at coordinate 11,101,059 of CAKKXW010000002.1, read as the reverse complement.
TGGAATATAAACCACTTTATTGGCCTCTGAATGATCAAATAGAAAGAAAAACGAATCAAAAAACTCCCCATAAATTAACCACAACGGATTCAAGTGCATATGAACAAATTCTCTGCATTTGCTGCCTTGCCACATGACGGCTACTCGGCTTTCAGCTCGGCAACACATCACATCCCAATCAAGGAAGTGCAGCAACTAACCCTTTTAATCATCATTAAGAGTGTTTACATCTTCAGAGCTTGAGAATGAGGATTTATATTATTCGCTCATCGACCTCGTTTATTGGCACCGACACCAACAACGGCAGCGGGTGCCTTCATCGAATTTATATTTTATTTTTTTAGCACTCTTTTTGGTTATTGTGTTGCTGGTGAAGTGCTGCATCAGCTACTTGAGAGATTGCTTTGACTATGGACTCAAGGACCAATTTTGTCGCTTTTTGGATTATGCCATCTAAAATTCTTTGACATATTGGCATTGGAATTTTGTCAAAGCTGGAAAACAATCTTGATAATCAGTCTCACTCATGTGATATATTGTTGAAATAACTTAATTAGTTAATTGATCGCTAGATGCATAGGCAAAAGAATTTCGGAAGGTGCAGTTGTCTCGAATGTATTACGAGACAGTGGCTAAAAATTTAACAAAAACTGTTTCCTTGTGTGCCTTCATTAGAGGGTTTTATTTCGCATGGAAATTATATTTTCAAAACGCCATAGGCGGCCATACAAATCTAAAACAAAACAGCGAGAGCAAAAGAACAAACACATGAGCAACGACTGCAGGCTATTATCTGTTTCTCTTTTTCATGCTTACTTTCTGCAAATCTCACCAAATGTAGTTATCTATTGCAAAAAAAAGAACAAAAACAGATGTCCGTCTCTAAATTTGCAAGACGATTTATGTATTACTTTTTATTCCAAACGACGTTAGTCGGGTCAGCTAGTCTCATACATTTCAATTGTTTTTTATCGCTCATAGCTTGGCACATAATTCAAAGATATGTTAACACAATAACTAAAAGCAATAGTAAAGCCATTTCATTTAGTTACTATTGCTACGTGCAGCCCAAATATGCACAAACAAATCATAGTAACGGTTTAAAGCCAGACAACTATTTCTGGATCTTAACCTCAGACATGCAATACCTATTATGTAAGTTCCACTCCAGAATCACACAATAAAATCGAACGCAAAGACAGAGAGTAACCAAACAGTCCTTTTTCATTCAAACGTCAACCAAAATGGTCGCCATCATGACAGAATTGAATGACTCGTTAACCAGGGATGTTACAACTTGACAAAAAAAAAAATTGTTTAAAAAATGTCGTGAGATAAGTGATGAAAATAAGTTCAATTTAACCTAAACTTGAACCACTGTGCGCCACTATCATTTTCCCATCACGCATGCATTATTTTATCAATCTGGCAAATAATGTGACATAAAATGCGAGAAACTAGAGACTGGAGTTGAATATTTGTTGCAATTAAACGAATCCGAGTCTCGGGTATCGATTGCTACCTACCAAATTGACAGAGACGCCACCATTGCGACAGCATCGGTAGCTTTGGGTCGTATGTGCAAGGAATTTTTAATTAAAATAATTCCATCGCACAATGCATGGAATTATAAGAAAGGAAAAAAAAATCAGATTTACGATTTAGTTGAAGGTAACTTCATTATTTTACATTATTTCAATTTTTATCTCCTGCATCGCACATTCTGTCTATACTTATCCTCGGACGTGATTAGTTTGTTTTTGAATTAAATAACAGGATGTTTTGTTATTCAGGGCATTTATCGATAAATCGTCGTCCATTTGCTGTTATCGATGTTAGGATAAATTCAATTGTTGGGAGAGCAAGAGCAATGTTGGTCGTAATTGAATTCAATTGTGTATGTCGTAAGGATGTCCTTTGGTTCCCTTGAGGTATGGCTGTGAATTTATTTCTATGCCGAAAGTCCTTGGTCATTGTTGGCAATCGAAATGGATTTTTTTTTATCAGAAGATTGCATTTGGTCAGGGATTGGAAAATCAGGGCGGGGGTCGAATGTTCTAGATCGTTTCACTGAGATAAATTACGTTACATTAAGAACAGCTGAACATTGCTTAGATAATTTTGGCCTAAACTGATATTTGTCTCTTAAAACAGAACCCGCAGACCTTTCGTTATCGATTATTAAAATTTCTATTCGTCTTCTTTGTCTTCAAACAACCTAATCCCTCCAAACGAGACTCGTATCATCAAAAATAAATCACCGCTGCGTATAAATATTTACTCTGCTCAAAGTGCGATTTAGAAACCAGAACAAGAACACTAAAATCAATCCTGAAACCCAACGCTTCTTCGTCTCGGATTCCTTGTCACAATCAAAAGACAACATTGACAAAATATACCCAAAATAATCAAACTTTGTTTATTCGATATGGCAGCCTGATTGTCGTCGTTGTCATCCTCGTCCACATCGGGCACACAATCATCATCACAAACACAATAAAAATAACTCTTTATCTCTGTTGCTGACCTTTTTTGGGGTCTGTTTTCTCCCTCCCACTTGCACTGGAGCTACTGATAGAGCCTAAATGATGAATTCTCGAAACCGTATCAATGGAAATAACAAACCATCACCCTTTTTCCAATCCAATGATGACAATGTGTCTTCTTTCTCTATTTTGGAGAGATAAAATCTGGGACATGGAACAAAGCAAGATTCCGGGATAATCTCAATCGAACAGAGAAAAAAAAACCCTTTAAGCATCTTGAATAAAGAAAACAAGTAATTTGTCAAAATTACTCGAAAATAGAAATTGATGATTGCGAAAAATATTTGAATAGGAATAAAGGAGGACATTGATTTCTTTTTTGTTTTCATTTCCGTATTTGTTCCTAATTGATATTGGCTTGGGCTTTTTTTATATTTTTTTTTTTTTTGGATTGACACAGATTCAACTAACAGAGTGTTTTGTGTGCGCTTTTTGTTGCTAACTCCCTTGGAAAGCTTAAAAAAAATAAAAATATTCATAACTCCGGAAACAAAATGCAAAAACCTGGTTTGATGTTTTCTTTTTTGTGTTTTTGGTTTGATAATTAAATTTGAAAGTTTTATTTGTTTGATTTGCAAAAAAAAAAACCAATTCGTCACCATCATTATTTGTGTATTTTGTTTAAATTTTAATTTTTGTTTAAAGGAGGGAATCGGTGGCTCGTATCGTTTAGCTAGCCTGGATCGGTTGGCCAACCGACAGCGACTTCTCGAGCAGAATGGTGGTATGGGTAATGTATCGCTTGAAAAGAATGGCATTAATTATGAAGCAACTAATGGACATTCTGCCAAACAAATTATTTCAACGAATTTACCAACAATTAATAATACAACAACAACATCGGCTACAGTGATGGTAAGCGACTGAAACAAAAGAATCTACAAAAAAAACTATTCTTAGGATTCCCTTCAAAGCGGTGAAATGTTGGGGATATGATTAATAGTTCAGTCTGGGAAATTAAATATGTATGTAGTTCGAAGGAGCATGGCGCTTGAATGAAAGCAGACGAAAGTGGTGTTTTTTGTTGAAATGAAATTAATTTATTTTTAGCTTTTCATTGTCATGGGTGCTAATGACTTTTGGAGTTCTAATCTTAATCTGTTTGACATTTTTTGATGTCGTTAAAATGTTTAAAGAAAAGAGACGATGTAAACGGATGTTTGTGGAAACCAATGGGTATCTACCTACATTAGTTATTTTGACGTAAAAAAGTTGTAAAGTGGGCGTAGTCCATTTGTTAACTTTGAAAACGATGAATACGCGAGACATCACACACAAGCATGTACACATTTCTAAGATTTAAAGAACTTGATGTGGGAAAAACCGGCCGGTACAAATCGCTCGCGATAAGCCAAACAAAAACGATTAGTTGACAAATTTTGGGTTGCCGAATTTAAAATATAATACTTTTAGAAAATATGTTTGTTGTGTACAAAATTAAGTGCTGCGTCGGGGAAAAATGAATCAAGAACTTCTCTATGTCTGCCTTTTCGTCCTTTAATTTTCGTACCTATACATTTGTTCACTATGACACTTAAGTGTCATCGATGGCGAGATACTACAATCTTCGCCAGTGACTAACATTAAAGAGATTTGACGCTTTTGGATCTCACGTGGATTGGTACCTTCCCCAATTTAATAATTTTTTTCGTTCACTTATCCATTCACATATCTAGAAATAGACATCACTGCTAAATATAATTTTGGCGTCTCGAGAAGAAGACCCATTTTGGTTAATCAGTGTAATTTATTTACATGAATTGTTTAACGCTGCATACTTCCTCGGTGCTTTGACAAAAAAGGCTGAGTTAATGACAGCCATTTGACAGATTCAACAAGATGGCTGCTATCAACTGTCAAAGATTCTGTGTTATAAAAATTCGCTTATATGTATTTACCCGACGGGCCGAAGGAAAGACGTTACACAAGTATTCAATTCGTTTTGAGTAATTTTATATAAATATATGGCAAAACAGCGTTTCTGGGTCAGCTAGTATAGCCTTATGCCTCGATAAATGGACTATCCAACTCAATCATAATTTTTCAATTCAAACCAGTAGTTTCTGGGAAAACCGCGTTCAATCAAACAAACTCAAAGTTGTTTTTGCTAACGCAGTTAGTATATCCTTCGAAGCTGACCCAACAAACGCTGCTTTGACAATTTAATTTTTCAATTCCAACCAATAGTTGCTGAGATAAGCGCGTTTAAACAGAAAAAAATAAATAAAAGCAGCATTTGCATGCTCAGCTAGTATAGCATACTAGCTATATACTAGCACACTAGCTGACCCAGCAAACGCTGCTTTGAAAACAGTAGTTCTTGAGATTATCGCATGCAAATACATAAACACATTTTTCAGCTTTATATGTTAGTATAAGGTTAAGAATACAGACATATAACGCCTGACAAGACTTCTAAGAAAGAAAGAAATAAGAAAGTGGTTCCTGAGATAATATGCTTATATAATCGCAAAATACCGCAACTAACTCGTGACTGAATGACTTACTCATTCGCTCATCTATTACCTCAGCTACTAGCAAATGAAAATATTAATTAAGCATTGAATATTATGCAAAATTAATTATCAGACATTTTAGAATTTTCACTCAGGAGCGTAGTACCATAGAAATCAAAATATTGAGAATTTTCCAAAGGGGCGAGACATACGCCTTTATGCTTAATTTGCTTGAAATTAAGAATATCATCATTTAATATATAAAATTCTTATGTCACAGTTTTAGTGTTTATACTCCTCCAAAACAGCTTGACCGATGTTGATGAAATTTCATATGTATATTCAGTAGGTATGAGATAGGTTTATAACTAGTTCTTACACCTTATTTTTTGGACAAATTTATTTTTTGTCATTTTTTTTATGGTGTGGAATTGAAAAATACATTTAGTCCTTAATTTTTGGCCTTCTAAGTATTTTTTGCAAAATCGACGAAGCTGTTCATATGATATAGCTAGGGTACCGGGTAGTGGTATAGCGGGTAGCGTAATAGTTCGGAAACAGAATAGCGGGGAGCAGTGTAGCCTTTAGCGGGTAGCGGGTAGCGAGCATTGTTTAGCGGGTAGAGTAGTAACGCTGTAGCGGGTAAAGGGATAGTGGGTAATGGGGTAGTGGGATTCGGGTAGAAATCGATAGCTGGGTAGCGGGTAGATAGGTTGAAGGATAATGGGGTAGCGGGTAGTGGTTGGGTAGCTGGGTACAACAGTCTAGGTCGTTTATTTGAGGCAGTACGAAGTCTGCCGGGTCAGCTATATATAAAATTCTATTGTACGTGTATGTCACTGAACTCTTCCTGATCGGTTTAGATCACAAATCAGTCCGGCAGGTGGCACCGCAGTCCTTATCGACCAACTTGAATGAATTATTTTGTGTATTTTAATCATTCGGTAAGCTTTGTTTTGCCATATAAATGATTTCAAAGAATGGCTGAACCGATTTGGATCGAAATTGGTGGATGAGGCTACACAATACTTTCTGATCCTACTAGCTGACCCGGTAAACAGTGTTTAGTAATATAAGTAGTTACTAGGATTCGTTGAACCGATTTGGCTGTAAATTGATGGTTCGATAGCTTAAATGCAAGAGAAAGCTATGGGATGCTTTTTATCCTACTAGCTGAACCAGTAAACATTGTTTTGCCATATACCTAAATAATTTCATGGAGCTGTTTTAGCTGCAAAAACAATCGAAGATAATGCTATCAATTTCAAAATACAACAGTTATTGCGCGGCAAAACGATCACTGAAAAGATGTAAAATTATTAAGCAAATATATTTCGAATCTCGTCTCTTTGAATTCGTTTTATTTAAGACGTCAAACAATAAAAAAGCATATAAAAATGTCCCAACGAGTGTCTTTTAAGGTGTGATGAGAAAAAGAAAAATGTGAAAACATTCACAAACGTTTCAAGAGAAACTGACACTGTTCGAAATCTTGTCTGCAAAAAAGTCGAACATCCTCTTTGTATCATCATTTTTGTCATAAATCAGATTCAAAAGGAATTGTCGATTCTTCAAAATCCACAACTCGTCCTTACGATAAGTCGGAATTGGCTCTCTTTGGTGTGTTTATCTTTGTTATAATCAATTTCCATCAATTTACTCTTGTGTTTTTCGGTAAAAACCAATTTATTATTATTTTTAGGATAATTTCATCTCCCGCCAACCGACTGCCGACAAAACAAAAACAAACTCCATAAAAATCAACCCCCATCGACAAGCACCACTCGATACAAACGGAAAAACGAAAACAGCAACGCCACATAATTCTTTGTCTAAAGCAAAAAATTAATTCCAATAAATGACCCAATAAAAAACACACTTCTTTTTTTTTCGTTCACGCTCAATCGAAGTCAATAAACTTACTTTTTAGCTCAGTTCATGGTCCATATTGGATCGTTTGGCGTCGCGGTCAGTCGACTGATTGACACATAACATGATTTTGGAGTTTGGTTTAATTATTCTTGGAAAAAAATATAAGTAAATAAAAAATTGTCTGAGTCATAAGTCGATAATTGATTGGACCACAACAAAATGCGAAAATGCAATGCCAACGACACGATATCTGCAAAGGATTGTTAATGAATCATGTCGATTTCGGGCAGCAGATCCACTCTTGAACTCGCATGCAATATACAAAGTCGTTATTTTCAACCCGAGCCGCGCCATCTGACGTTAAATTACTGAATATAGACATTTTATTCGGAAAGTTGTTGTCAGCTCCTATATCCGAATCGAATTGAATTGAATTTATGAAACATTTTCCAACGTTAATTGCACTCAACTCGTCGACGATCCTGTTTTGAGATGGACATACTTATATAGATCTGCAATTTACACCTTATTTTTCTTGTTTCCTGTGCGTGTTGTGGTTTTTGTTGGCGAATTTGTCTGCAAAGTTGCTCATGTTCGTCTATAAAAGGCGGTGGTGGCGACGACTAAGTGAAACTCATGCGAGTTGGGCAATATACAACTTTGTAACCTACGCAATTCATATCAGTACCGGTTTGATATGATTTCTTCTTCTTCTTCTTTTTTATTTATGTGGTCCTCCCTTCCTTTCTCTCATAATGTTGCTGCTGCTGGAGGAGTTTCGGATATCGTTCAAAAGCAGCGCCCACAATTTTATATTCGTGAAGCATCTTTCGGTACCGAGAGTAGTTTTCTTTACTTATGTTTAGCATGCAACCAATTTTCGTAGTACTGTTTTCGCAGTTGAATATTCTATAAATAGAATCATAATGTTGCATGGAATGCTGAATATCAGGAACGGTGGTATCTTTGAATGCACTGAAAACAATTGCAAGGTACTTTGCTTCCAGAGATCAGACAAGGCCAGTTATTGCTACTGAAGAAAAATGTCGAACCTTATTCATATACTTTTCAACTTCTCTCAATTAGTGGATCAGAACAACATGTTCTCCTCTCCTGTAATTAAAAATCAACAGAAGCCATAAAACGAAGAGGACAACTAACCTATTCAAGTCATGCCTCATTTGGTATTACTTCGGGTACCAGTGGAGTTTTTCATTGTTTCTTGAATGCAAATTTAATGGGATTACATATGTTTTTAGACCGCCAGGCGCTTTTCGATTGTTTGTTTTTCGTGTGGGTTGTTTTGTTTTCAGCTTAATTAAACATCGAAATACATTTGACACAACACAAACAATTAAATCTGCCACCAGCAGCGCCATTAGAGGACCGAAGTAACTGAAAATAGTGAGAAAATACTTTAAGTAGGTATTGCGTGAATTGACCCAAAGAATGTCGACATGAACAATCGATTCAGTTCCGAGAAATGTTGATTTTTCTAAATTGATTGAATTGATTGGTGTTTTAATTCAATTCAAACTGTTCAATTTAAATTTTGAAAAGGAAGAAACTTCTGGATTACTAAAAAAGACGCCAGTACTAATGCCTAACCAACTCCCAATCCATATACAATATCAGTTTGAGACACTGTAGTGTTACACTGAGTACGTTCCGTGGTATGCCTACTGCTGTTGCTTAGTATTTAAAGAGAAAATTTGGTTATATTGTTCATCTCAAGCTTGACTGATTGACGAAGAATTTACTGACGGGGTGGTGTTCGTAAATTGATCTCAAAACTTCAATACTTACGAAAGTTTTTCAAGAATACGTCTACAGTTACTTAAACAACTTAAATTTCATCTAAAGCCAATGTGACGGTTTCAATGGAGCCTCTTTCTTCGAAAGAGTCCTCTAGTCTTCTAGTGAATTAGCATTTTGCATTCCTCTGCTTAAAACAAATCTCGCGTCCGACTTCTTTCATATTGTTTAGCGAAGAGAATCGTTCTTTAACCGTACTACTCGAATGTCAACTCTCTACTAGGCTCATTAAAACAAATTTAAAAGAACAGTCTCTACTGATATTTTTAAACTCTTTTTGCTTGTTCGAACAAATTTAATCCCCTCCCTCTCGTCTTTATTTCAGTGTCCTTTTTTGTAGGACCATACAACAACATAATATTCTGAATGAAAAAGAGAACACCTGTTAATTTAGTTTCGAATTCAGAGTGTTTTTTGCAATAAAATGCATTATTCAACGTTCTAAATAGTTGCCCAGTATTATAACGACCGTTTTTTGTGACACTAGCCATGATACCTTACATGACGCTCATAAAATGGATTACAGGGGGTATATCAACTCTTAAACTGAACTCAATTTGTTGACTATTCAATTCTTGATAATTTTTCTAATAATAAACAAATATGCATATGTACGTATTGACGTTCAAAATTTCTATTTGTTGATCATACATTGTCAATTTTTGTTTTATTGTTTTCATCCGTGTCCCACTGTGTCTTGTTATTTTTAGACAACTCATGTCAGTCCTCTTGTCAACCTCTTCGCCTTTTGTGCATTTCACTATAATCGCTCAAGTCTAGCTATTGAATTACCTAATTCGAACGTCATTCATTATTTTGTATACAAACAAAAACTACCCATCGATCCATCACGACTTAAAAAACGTCACTCCTACAAAACAACAAAAAAAATCAACAGAAAAAAAGTCTGCTCTCAAAATAATTTCTCGCCGTGTAGACAGCACGAGTGAACAAATGAATGTTTCTCGTCTGAGTGCGACTTTTTCCAAGTCATGCTTTTTTATCTCTCGTTTTGTTTTGTTTGTTTTTGAAATTTTCTTTTCCTCTTCCAAGTAAAGTAGATGACTTGTTGGGTGGAAAAATATGAAAAGTATGAATATCGATTGTCGTTCCACACCTTTTTTTTCACTGTCTACGTCTTTTGTTTATGATTCACTCATTTTTCTAAATCTTATCAGATACAATGTCCAACTCGCATGACTTGTCTATCAAACAAGTTGCACCTAATGAACCAGCTGTGGCTGTCATAAGTTTTGTCGATCTATAACGGTTCGATAAGATACAAAAAAAGAGCTTTCCTCTCTTAACTTCGATCTATAGACTCTAGATTGATGGACCGAACCCCTTTGAAAATTTGAGTGTGTAATGCTTTGATCTCGATCCAGATGAGAGAAATACTTTCATCATAGTACCAGTCTTTCTCTATGGTTACCTATGAGCCACGGCTTGCAAGTTAAAGCCGCAATAACCGACCGGCCGGGCCACCCACCAAATGATTCACAGAACTCTCACAAGTTCAGAGAAGAGCTGACGGACTGGTTCAACAAAGCTGCTCTACTCTGAGGTGAAACAAAAACAACACCACCACCACTACAACAACAATTTCGATCTGAAGAATGAAGCCCGCTCGGTTGGTTGGTTCACTCGCTCTCGATATTATGAGACCGAACAAACGAACGCGCGGGCCAAGTAAACCATTTTTTTCGTGGCTTTTTTAGTAACGATCCGCAGTTGATTTCGTTTAGTGCGTGCATTTTGTCAGCTTAAAGTTGCGCGTTTTGCATTTTGTTTTGATTTCAATTCGAGTGTCTTGAATGAGTAACCCTTAAAAACTTGTCTTTTACTATCGCTTGATGTCATAAGAGGAATAAAAAGTGCAATTTCCATTGTGTCTTTGAGGGTCAATCCAACTTTAAAACAATTATCAGTTTTTATGAAGTCCATCGAGAGTGCAAAACAATGAGTAGTTATACATTAAACAGTCCAAGTCGGGTAACTCAATTGCAGAGCTATTTCGCTGATAAGATACGCTCGAATGATGATTACCCTCGCAACTTAGGTGGAAGTAGTAAATATTCATTCAATCGAGTTGATAATCGAGTGAGTTTTTTAATTTTTTCTTCAGAAATGTTAGTTTGGCCAAGTTGCTGACAAATTTGCATGTGAGCTGTTCTAGATCAAAATACGTGTTTTTAAGATAATAAATTGTTTTTAATTTCCGCTTATTATTTTGTAGTGAAAATGAAATGTGCACAGGGTGTTTACATTGAAGACAATTTAGGTTGCAAAACAAGATATTTTTGATAGGTCAAAATTCTGACAATTCTTTCAATTTTGTTGTTTTGTTTTTAAGTTAGTGGAAATCAAGGAACCTGACAGTTAAAATTTCCTTTTTCAAATAATTAAGTGTCACTTCAGTGTAAACACCCTTTAAATTACTTTGACTGTTTATTTATTATTAAAACCATGATTCGAGTGAAATGTTGTGAACTATTTGAACTAGAAACAAACGCCCCTTTTAGAACAATTAACTTTGAGGCCATCGTAACACAAAAGACAACCGACATAGGAATTATGAAAATAAAATGTCAGGAATGTCTAATTATTTCATTATTTATGAGAAATTTAGACGTAACGTCAAAAAGGGAGAAATGAGTAATTTGTGTTGTAGCAAAAGCAATGTACATAACAAGAGAAGTAAAGAGCTTTTGAGATATCTGCAACTTGTTATCACAAACATGTGTGAATTGTTTTGAGTCACCCTTACTTGCCAAAATTAAAAAAAAAGCAAACAAAAAAATGTTCGCAAAACTGATAATGATGCAATTGCTTGACTGGCAATGAAACTTTTGTTGAAAGTAATTTTGCTGTCAAATTTAATCACCTGTCAATTTTACGTCGCTGAAAAGAAAGAAATTGTTTGGAATCTATTACTTCTTGATCCCTTTATACACTTCTTCAGTCTCAGTTCAGAGAGTAGGTATTCTCATCTACTACATTCTTGTTGCGAAAAGTTTAATATGACACTTGTTAACAATCAAATTGACAGCCAATTATGATCGCACATGTGTGCTTTATGAACGTCTAAAAATACTTAAATTGATTTTTTATTTCGTTTGTTAGACATTTTGAAGCACCATCAACAAATGCTGCAGGACTTATTTGCCATATTTATATATTTTTTTATTAAAATGAAATTGCCAAAGAACTTGAGTTTCAATCAATTGATTGACATACAGTGGAGTCCCAAAGAACAAAATGATATCATTCAAAGTGTGTAATTGGTTGACTGACTGCACTAATTAACTTTTGATGAGTCAAGGTTGTTGCAACAACTCTACAACGTTCGCATTTCTTGAATGCACTTATAAAAATTAATTTAAATTGTTTTAGTAATTCATTCATTATTATTTATGTTTATTTTTGATTTACGATCTATGGGGATATTACGTTTGAAATTTTGCGAGTCGAATTTTAAAAATAAGTCGAAACAGATGGTGCTTTTACGTGCCAATGCTAAAAAATAATTAAAATGTCAATTAAACATTTTAAAAATTCAATTTGTGATTTTTACAGTTTGAGAAGTCGTTTTTCGGCCATGCATGACAAAATTGTATTAGTTAATTGAAAATTATTGCTGTAAAGAATAACTTATAAATTTTGAGTCTTTCCAGAAATATCATTTCTTGTAACTTTCACTGCTACGATTTTTTAAATACTTAAATGCAAGTTACACGTTACGTTTCTGTTTTTTCTTTTGACATTTGGGTCTAAATATTTTGGCTGAAACACAAACACGCTTTTGCTTTGGCTTTGTCTGACATAAGCGAGTTCAGCCTTAGGAATTCAGTGCATGCTATCTCAATGAAGCTTGGACCTCACGTTTCGTACGTAATGTTACTCCAAACGGAACCTCCAGTACAAATATGCTGAGCATTTGCTTTGTGTGACAGCTCAACAGCTGTAAAATAAAATCTCGGCAAACAAAGTTCATTTTGATTTGGAGGGATGATGATGATGCAGGCAGAAATGTTATTCAAAACAAACTCGAAGCGGGTGCATCGTAACGTAGACGAAGACGAAGCTCAAGCGTGTTTGTGTTTCAGCCATTAGTTTTTCTCTCGATAGGTTAAAACCTCAACTGACAATTTTTATCAAAGAATGACTACAATTTTGATGGATTGAAAAATTCTCAAAAAAATACCTTGTAAAATCTCGTTTTTGTTCACGTAAGAGGCTTATGACAAACTTTACAACTGGATAAAAACTTTCGAACAAACGGCATAAAAATATTTTCAAGTTGCATCTCATAAACAAAATCTTGACGAAAGTTCAGACACACCGATTTCGGTTTTAGGCTTAACAGCGAAAGAAGAAAATAACAAACAAGGAAAAAAGTTAAGGTCCGAAGTGGTTTCCTTGAGGAATGCCATTCTCAACGTTGCTTACAGTAATGGAATAATACTGAAATAGAAAAATCGATGTAAGTTTACTTGGGGGATCGTATTAATTGGTGATTTCTTGGTGGGTTTCCCATTTGTGTGTTGAAAAATATATGCATCATTTGAAGAATCTACCAGCCCACACGTTAAGTCGTTCTAGAGTCATATCTCAAATAAAATCTAATAATAGATTTGTCTTTCTATGAATGTGTTGAATTTATTATTAATAACCTAAAAATTCAATTAAGTTCAAAATTCAAGGTAGAATCTACTCAAAAATACCCTTAAGGTACCTTGTAAGAATGGTCAACTGTCAGAAGAACTCATCTAGTCCTGAACTAAAAAAACCTGACAAAAAGTATTAAAAATGACATTCTCCAAACGAAAAGCATTAAGGTAGTGACAATAAACAGCACTTATCATTTTAATGTCCCATTCTCTATCAAAATCATCAATAGCAGTTAGATGACTACGTCAAGCTGTTTTTTAACTGTTTTTCTATAGGCCCAATAATGACTTGAAACATGTTTTGAGATTTGTCATCTTCGAGGAAAAAAATTGTGTCATTAAATTTTGATGACGTGCCTTTTCATCTGCCATTAAACTACATTTTGGAATATTTAAAATGTTCATGATTGATTTGGGATGTCTTTAATAATGTATTGATACAAAGAGTATCCAAAAAGAAGTGGAAAAGTATCTTGCCAAACAAAAAGTTTGACATTGAAGTGAATGTGAATCCCACTTCTGAAATGCATTTCCATGGTTGTAAACATACGAAAAGAAATCCCTTACATGTAAATGACTGGGATTGTTAAAACCAAGCCTCTGTGGTCTGACCGTCACTCGCGTTATCTCAAAATAAACATAATGAAATTATTGCCACCCATAAATATTTGAAATATTCAACTTCCGTGGTGCGACTGCAACTTATTGATTCCAATAAAAATGTAAATAAAAGTTATTCACACGTTAAATCTTTTTCTTTTTGTGAATCGGAAGCTTTATTGGATTTATATTTATATGCAAATACGTTAAAATTAATCTCATTTCGTGTCTGATTTTAAATATTTAATTAATGACATTTTTGAATTTCTTTTTTGTGTGTTTACAGCTGCAATCGAAGCGTGAGATGTTCTTCAAGAGCGACTCACACAGCAGTCCATCTGGTCCACCGCCTACACCACCAACGTTAAACAATCATGTGAATAGTAATTCAACATCACAGGTAACAAACAAAAAAAAAAAAAAAAACAAACAGAACCTCGAACTTGAGGTTGATTTACCTTAAAAAAAATGTGTGTGTCTAGATTTAAGAGCGCCGATAAATATGCAAATGAATTTTAAATAACGTTTAACGGTCAAGAACTCTGAAAGACCATATTCGTGTTTAATGCGTGTTAAGCTGCACTCAGAGTTATGCGGCAGTCAACGCAACTCGCCGATGCTGAATAATGTGCAATTAATGAGAACTTGTGGTTGACGTAGCTGTCGGACATTTTGTAGATATATGAAAGTAGCTCGCATGCAAATTGTATCAGACTTTTGTGATGGTGTTAAAAATGCATGTTCATACAAAATTTAACTGAAGGAACTATTGGAATTTTGTATCGATCTCATTTACGTAGAAAATCATGTTCAACACTTCTCATCATCTGACACCGATTCAACCTGAAATTCCTTTTTAATTAAAGGCTCGGTGTTAGCGGATGTTTGTTTCTTAATCCATTGTTATCATGCATGAGACCTTTCGATGGCTAGCCTGTGGAAATTTAAAAGAAATTGTAATTGATTTCCTCTGAACCGTGAAGTTATGCATAAAATTGTATGCAAAGTGAAGCCCGTGCAGTTATTTGCTAATGGACTCTCCTATAGTTTCCTAGAGCGACTTTAATGCAGTTAACAACGAAGCGAACGCATCATAGGCAATTAATTTTCTATAATCGTTTTACTTGCACGCTTAAGAAAGAACAATATAAAAGACGCCAACAAAAGAGTTTATTTTTTTTCTGATTTTTGGCAAATATTACTTGGCAATTTTTGTTGCATACAACCAAACCATTAACCATTTATCTAGGCAGGTTGGTTGGAACCGACGACGTGCAAAGATTCATCAATAGGATTATTTTATCGAATATTCTCGTTAACGTAATAGTTACAGAGTTGAAATAATCAACTGCCAAGTAAGTTCTACAATTCAGTCATTGTCAATTTTTTCTCGGTATTGTCGAGCAGTATTCTTACCTTGAAAGCTTTCTTATGTATATTCATATCAATGTACACAATACTTTTTTACTTCGTTCCTGGCAAAACCCGAAGCTGTTTTTCCTGAGTCTGATTCTGAAATCTGCGTTTGTGTGTTTTTTTTTTTTTTTTTTTAACAAAATTCACTCTCCAGTGTACTTGCTTGAGCATTGAAATACGTGAACACATTAATAACAAAGTTTAGTGAAATACCCACACGTCTATAACAAAATAGGTAAACTGCATTTTTTTTAATACATACATACAAAACTTCGAATACGAAATTTTGATCAGAATTTGTATTGATAAATCTAGGTAACTGACAGGCTGGTAGTCGCTTTTGACTAGGATCGAATACCTGCGGTCTTGCGAAATTTTGAAGACAGCCAGCGGCCTCCCCATAAACTGCTCTGAAGATAATTTTTTTTAAGGAAATTGACATTAATCTTCATATTTAGAAACGCAAGTGACAATTCGTATGCTTTTTCTCAAAATTTGAGTGAACATAAGAAGTGTATATGGCGGTAAAATGTTTGCCGGGCCAGCTAGTGTGTATACAGGGTGTTAGTTAGTTCGTGTGCCATACTTCGGGATATGAGTCTTGGCCATGTTCTAAGAAAAACTTGCCTAACAGTATGGTCTGATTTAAAAAAAGGCAACTTTGGTGTACCCTGTTTCCAGATAAGATCAATCCCTAAATCAGTACTTATGTTAGGGATCTCGTTTTGGACTTTTTTTTAAGTTGAACTACTAAACCTTAGTTAAAAAATATGAAGAATTCTTCTTCCTCCGTCCCTACGCTCGTTGACAATGACACTCCAGTTGTTAGCTCTCTCGCGAAAGCTAACCTTTATGCTTGGCAGTTCGCCTCCAACACTTCGCTGCTAGAGAGTGTCAAGACTGCGCCTATTCTTAAGCGCGTCAATGATTCCATGGGACAAATCTTCTTCCGCACTCGTGCTGGGGCGAGAATCCTTTATGATCTCAACATACATAAATTCGCTGGTCCGGATGGTATCCCCGCTAATATTCTGAAGAGGTGTTCGTCCACGCTGGCAAAACCCCTGCGTAAGCTTTTCCATCTATCCTATTCTTCTGGGCTCGTTCCGAGCAGTTGGAAACAGCATTTCACCAGCCAATTCCCCTATTATCGTTCTATTGCACTTACGTCACCTCTTTCTAAGCTTATCCAAAATGCGTGCTTTTAGTATCGATGAAGCCCTCCTTCGGTGGATTAGAAACTTTCTTTCGAACTGTTCAATACAAGTTGTATTGGAAGGCTTCAAGTCTGAAACCTACAATATAAATGCTGGTGTGCCCCAGGGTTCCGTTTTGTCTCCGGCTCTCTTTCTCATTTGCATCAATGATCTCTTGTTTGTAACATCTAATCCAATAAATTGTTTCGCTGACGATAGCACCGTTAGCTTTTCTTTTTCATTTCCACACTCATATTCCTCCTCTTCGGATGTGGAACTACAACGGCAAAATATGATAAGCTCATTAAACTCTGACTTAAACAGGATTGTACATTGGAGAATGAAAAACCGTGTAGAGTTTAATGCCCCTTAGCACTGTCCATGAGTGGAACTTGAATCAATGAGACCGAACATCTCGAGATTCTCGGTGTGTGCATCACTGACCAGCTCTTGTTGTATGTGCATCACTGACCACCAGTTGTTGAACGAGCACATATGCGATGTCGCCAAAAATTCCGCGTTTAAGTTTCTTAAGACGATGCATACATTTTTTTGCCCTTCTGATCTAGCTATCATTTACAAAACCTACATACGTCCTAAGCTTGAGTACAACTCTCACGTCTGGGCTGGTGCTCCAGTGACGTACTTAAGTCTTCTGGACAGTATCCAAAAAAGAGCATTCAAAATGATTATCAATACCATCGTTGAGTCATGCGGCACCCTATTTTACCGGTGGTGCATCTTCTCCAGTGGCCAATTGGAGAACGTACTTTGCATCAAATGGTCCACCGCCATCGGCTTCAATTTTTGAGCCAGCTTGATCTTGTATGGGTGTAACCTAATCAAGATCCTTATTCTACGCAAAATGGCCATAATCCGGTCTGAGCTGTGCCCAATTCTTAAGATCGCCTTTGAATTGACAGATTTACATCGTTTTTTTACGGACGGATGAGCGGTAGTGATATTTTCGACACTTTGCGCAACCTGTTGTGCCACTGACACGTCAATTTCACACAACGAATATTTAGACTCAAATCTTTGCACTAAATTTTTTATTGCCTGTCTACTAAGGCGAGAATAACGACGTCAAATTGGAGTGAAGACTCTTAAAGTTGCGGTTTCCTACTCCGAATTTCGGTAATAAATTTTATAATTTGCAGACGTTGGTCGTTCTTGTACTTTACCATGATGAATATGTTGAGTTTACTGAATCAATTGACAATGACAGTTCGCTGATTAGTGAGAGGGTGCGTTCAGAAATAAAAATCAAAGTTGTCAAGTCCCTGTTGAAAAACCCGATACCATGCCGTTCATTTTGCAACTGATTTGACGTTCACACATTCGTTCAAAAACCAATAAGCTTACTTTGGCTTTGTTTTCAAATTTATTGGAAAATCACTGAAAGTTTTTTCAGAGGTAATCTTCAAGAATGTGAAATAAAATGGTTCTATAAATTTTCTAGTCTCAAATCCGCTTATAGTTTAGGGGCTTACACAAATCATGAGTTATGGGATGGCCAATCTTCATCTTCTCGTTCATATTTTTGTCTTAACCTAATTGTTAGTAATTTTATAGTTAAATATTTAAAACCAGTTTCTTTTTATATAAATTCAAAACATGTAACATGTTTCTAGACACATACCCATTACACTTCGCATGAATGAATTCAAGTTTAAATTAATAAACGTTCTCTTACATGATTGCATTGTAACAATATTTATGATTAAAAACTTCAAAAAAAAATGTCTGAGACTAATCTGAAAACTTGTTCTCCTTTAGAATTCCTCAATAAACAACACACCATCGTCAGTGAATGACAAACACCATCATAATATCAGCAATAATATCCAAAACAACCACCACAACAACACATCGTCAGCCGCACTAAATAGCAGTTCATCGTTAATATCACAAGAACAGCAACACAGTAAGCTGTCAAATTCGACAACAACAATTAATTCCTCAACCACAGCGACATCTGTTGGTGGCGGCGGCGGAGGCGGTCTTACATCGAATGTTACAGCCCTGGCGAACAATATCAATAATTTGTCTCTAAAGGAGAAACAACAACAGCTCCTAATGAATAATGACAGTTATTCGGATTCGAATAAAATCGCTAGCGACCGCTATGATAAGGAAAAAGTTCAAGCGATAAGTCGGCCCAAACCGAAGGAACTAGATGGTTATGTTGGTTTTGCCAATTTACCAAATCAAGTCTATAGGAAAGCGGTGAAAAAGGGTTTCGAATTTACCCTAATGGTTGTGGGTGAGTTTGTTTTTTTTTTTTTATCGAAGGATACATGATTGAGGATTTATGATTGTTTGTATGAATTTATAGGTGAAAGTGGTTTGGGAAAATCAACACTGATCAATTCTATGTTCCTGTCGGACATTTACAACCAGGATCAACATCCGGGACCATCACTACGTATTAAGAAAACAGTTGCCGTTGAATCGACAAGGGTTTTGCTCAAAGAGAACGGTGTCAATCTGACACTGACAGTTGTTGACACACCTGGATTTGGCGATGCGGTCGATAATAGCAATTGGTGAGTTTCTCCCTCTCTCCGTCTCTCTTTGATTTTTGACAATCAACATACCGTTTTCATTTTCCAGTTGGGTGCCAATAATCGATTTTGTCGAAAGCAAATACGAAGAATATCTAACAGCCGAATCCCGTGTCCATCGCAAAGCAACACCCGACAATCGTGTACATTCTTGTTTATATTTTATCGCTCCATCTGGTCACGGCCTGAAGCCACTCGATGTCGAATTCATGCAACGTTTATGCGATAAAGTGAATATTATTCCAGTTATTGCCAAAGCCGACACAATGACACCCGAAGAAGTCCAATTATTCAAAAAACAAATTCTCAACGAAATTGCTCAACATAAAATTAAGATTTACGATTTTCCCGAGCCCCTGGACGATGAGGAGGAGGCCAAAGCTCTGCGACAGCTTAGAAGTCGTGTGCCATTTGCTGTGGTCGGTGCGAATACCGTTATTGAAGTTGAAGGAAAGAAAATACGAGGACGACGATACCCATGGGGTATTGCTGAGGGTATATACATTTTTTTTTTTATGAATTTTCTGAAAGCTCAAATTCCAGGATTATAAAATTTGTGTATTTGTTTTGCAGTTGAAAACCTTGATCACTGCGATTTTATTGCCCTGCGCAATATGGTAATTCGAACGCACCTTCAGGACTTGAAGGACGTCACCAACAATGTGCACTATGAAAATTATCGGTGTAGGAAATTGGCTGGACTGGGGGCGGATGGAAAAGCCAGACTAACCAACAAGTGAGTATCGATTGGGGTTTGTTTGGATTTTTTTTTCTTACAGAAACAAACAAAACATAACAAAATGCTTTTGTGGGTGTCCGAGTGTGTGTTTTTCTTTTGTGCTGTTTGTGTGAATTTTTCTTTACTTCTTTGGTTTTGTTTGATTTTATTTCTTTGTTTCGTTAAGTTTTTTTCTGTTTATTTAAATTCGCTGCATCAATCAGCAACATATCAAGTCCCCCCTTGATTTATTATTATTTCTATTTTTGTTTAAATTCAAATGGATAGAATTTTCATAGAACGAAAACATTAACAAAAAAAAAAAAAAACATATGAAAATGTCATTCATCGATGTTCATCATTGTTGTATATTCCTTGTCTCTCTTTTTTGTCATATAGTTTTTGCCCTCAAGGAATTATGAATAGCTTTTTGATTGTTTGGTAAGTTCATTCCCATGTTCATTTCTGTTTCTGTTTTTTTCATTTCTGTCATTGTTTCATTTTCATTTCCATTCTCATGTTTTTTTTTTATAGTTTTTGTTTTTTTGATTTCTTTTTTAGTTCTTTTGTGAAAAATAGTTTAGTAGATTCGTTTTTAATCTCGGTCTATAAAATGTAGACAACAAATACCTAGTAGTTGAATTAGTAGATTAATTAAAAGCGACTATTTTTCTCTTCCTTAAATTGTTGAAACATTTCATTGAATGCTGAAGTTTTAAGTAAAATTGTAGTTTATTTTTGACATTCTGTTTTTTTTTTTTTTTAACCCTTTTTAAAAGCAGAAATAGTTTATTGTTTGAAATTTCGACATTCGTGCTGTACGATCGCAAAAAAAACTAGCTGACCCGACTATCGTTGTTCTGTTAAATACTTTCCAACCTTAGCCAAAATGTCGTCCTTTAAAATTTAGTTTTTCACACACGAAAACGAATTTTATTTAGTGGCAATTATTTTCAAAATTGTTGAAAATATCCTATAAGAACTATAAACCATAAAGCAGAAAATACCAAGGGTAAAACGTTACAAAGCAATGACAGAATTCGGCATTCTTAATTAATTGATGAAACTATGAAGGCTGACCACGATTAACGTTAAAAGCCAAATTAATATACCCGATTGCGACCAGATACGTCAGCAATCCATGACTCCGACAAGGGGTTGATTAGTTTACTAGTCTGTCACCTAAAACTTAAGTGTTTTCCAACAGTACGGATTGATTCGTGGTGGGCATAGGTATTGTCTTTTTTTTACTTTCTGTCAAAATATCGTCTTTTTATCAGTCGCTGAAGACAAACCGTCATGGCAAATTACAGCATCGGGCAACACGTGCACATGTTAAAACTTTATTGTCAGAATGGGTGTTCTCTAATGGCAACGATGCGTGCGTTTCGCCCTTTTTATGGGGTACATACATCCCATATTCAACGTTTTGTGATCCGTTTCGAATCCACCGGCTCTGTGAACACCCGTTCGTAAACGAAACGCAGGATCTGCCGAAAACGTCGCCGCTCTCCGTGAAAATGTGCAGGAGAACCCGAGGCAGGTTATTCAGCTTTGCTGACATGATCTTGGCCTCTCGCAGACCACAACATGGTGCATTTTGCGTCGTGATTTGTCCAACTGATCCAGAAGCTGAAACCAAAGACCATACACAGCATCGTGTGTTCGCTAATTTTGTTTTAGAGCAGTTGGAAGTTGATCCCAATTTGGTCGAAAAAATATCTTTAGCGATGAGGCCAATCTTTGGATGAAACAGCAGAATTTCCGGATTAGGAGGACACCAATCCACGCTAAATTCACGAAGTGCCAGTGCATCCAAATCAAGTAACTGTTTGGTATGGATTTCGGTCTGTAAAATGATGCTGGTCAGGTAATCACCGTCAACTGCGAATGCTGTAGGTCTATGATCGCTAACTTCATGCTATTTTTATTTTCTTTATAATTTGCACCGATTCAAGGGGTTTCTATTCCCTTTTTATGCCAGAGACACAGTCAGTGCTTTAGGCAGGATGGAAAGGAGGTGTCGGTGTACATTGGTCTAAAATTTCTGCACGTTACGACGCAACGGTGGTCTAACTAGATGAATGAGTTCGTTATGTCACTGTCACCAATCATTCTTAGGGATCTTTTTTGTTTTGCGTCCAAGAGGCTTACGTATGTAGCTGGAGCACCTGTACAGAGATGAGAGTTGTACTCAAGCTTTGGACGGATATGTCTTATAGGTAATAGCCAGATCACATGGGGAGACAAATTTCTTGCATCGTCATAAGAAACCTAAACATCTTGCGGAATTTTCTGCGAAATCGCATATGTACTCGTTCAACAAGAGGTGGTCAGTGTACACTTACTGAGAATCTCGAGATGTTCGGTCTCATTAATGATTAATGCAAGTGGCACTCATGAATAATGTAAGGGGAGGTTTATCTCGCTTTAACGATACAAGACAGCATTGGGTGTTCGAAGCATAAAACTACGCGATTTTGTACTGCCCATTCTACAATGCTGTTTAAGTCAGAGTTTAATGAGCTTATCATATTTTGCCGTTGCAGTTCCCCATCCGAAGAGGAGGGATATGAGTCTGGAAATGAAAAAGAAAAGCTAACGGTGCTATCGTCAGCGAAACAATTTATTGGATTAGAAGTTACAGACAAGAGATCATTGATGAATATCAGAAAGAGAGCCAGAGACAAAACGGAGCCCTATATATTTATTATATTGTTATAATGTGGGTTTCAGACTTGAAGCCGTCCAATGCAACTTTCATTGAACGGTTCGAAAGAAAGTTTCTAATCCAAAGAAGGAGGGTTTCATCGATACCGAAAGCACGCATTTTCGATAAGAGAGATCTGCTATGCCAGACTTTTATGAAATGCCTTTGAAATATCGAGTGCAACAATCTATTTTCTTCAAAACGATGTAAAGATTTGTTCCACTGTTCGGTTGATGTCTGTTGCTGCGAAGCTATATTGCCGGTCATTAAGAAGCTTTGGTCTTCGAGACGTAGGTGCAATCGGACTATAATTAGAGGGAGAAGTAGATCCGCCTTTTTTTGGGATTGGCTGGACAAATGCTGTTTTCCAACTGATCGGAACGAGCCCAGAAGAATAGGATAGATGGAAAAGCTTATGCAAGGGTTTTACCAGCGTGGAAGAACACCTCTTCAGAATAATAGGGGGAATACCATTCGGACCAGCTGATGTATTTATGTTGAGAACCTGTAGGACTCTCGCCACAGAACAAGTGCGAAAGAAGAATTGTCGCACGGAATCATTCACCCGCTCAAGAACTACCTAGAAAAGGGCTAGCTTTCTCGACGCGAGTGAACTAACAACTAGAGTGTCATTGTCCACGAACGTAGGGACCGAGGAAGATTAGGAACTCTTCATATTTTTTTTTACAAACGTAAAACGACATAATCACTAACTATATGCTGTGGCTGACATTTGGTTTGAACAGGTCGCTCTCAAAGATGTCATCGGTCAAATTTAGCCCGATTTGTTTTCACCAAAGTCATCGAAAACTAAAACTTACGAATGCGCGCCACCTAGCGAAGCAATGGCGGACATATCACAGATGTTACATTTCAGACATAATGTCATTGATAGGGCTCTCAAATAAAGATTACCCAGTCCGCCTAGTGATAGATTTAAACAGGCGATGTCGACATCTATGATACGAAAAAAAACAAGCTATTTAATAATAGTATTAGAAGCCGCATAAACCTACGGCTGTACCTATATAATTGAAGGAAAAAACAATAAGAAGGTGGTACCGTCTGCAGACAACCTTGGCAGAAGAAGAAGGCAGAGGAGTACAAGTTTGACGAAGTGTTACCTTTCAATTTATTCGGGTTTGTGTATAGAAGAAGAAATTTCGGATTATAGACTGGTTTATCTAAGCCATAAACACTCTGCACTCTTAAACGCGTTCGAGAGTTCTTATAGAAAATTGTATGCCCCGTTTGTAAGGAAGAACAATTCCGGAGACTATATAATCGTGAGCTCTATCAACACTACAAATTGATAACGATTCTGAATGGCTAACTTGCGACGCACTCTTCCACGACAAATGATACTTTTGAAGGCTTTGTTAGTTCTTCCTTACAGCCAGTAGCCATGATAGATGAAATAAAAACATTTAAGAAATGAGTACGCTTTTAACGCAAGTCTTCTATATCATCGGTCAGGCTAGGATCGGGCCGTTTGCTGTGCACATTAAAGCAAGAACTTCATCGGTCCCTTCTTTTTTGATTTACTATTTCGACATAATCTTGACCAATCTTGCCACAGACAAATCGATCCTGGTGAAACTTTTGTTAGGTGGAACTGACCTAATGAATGTTCGGCTATCTGAAATGTGATTTAAAGGCAAAGACCCAAAACATGTAGTGTGCTTCCACGTTTTCCTAGACTAGACATTTCGAAAAGAGTGACAGCTTAGTTGAATTTAGTTTGACAAACAATAACAATATCAATTTGTTTATGTCTTTGAGGTGTTCTCCAAACTGCAAAAAAGTGATTCCCGATGAAAAAAGAGCAATTAAAATTCTACCAGTTCCAGAAGCAGTCAAACCAAGGTGAGTTTCACTCTCAAAGAGTGACTCATTGCTCATTGTTGATTTCATTGATCATTCACAAAAGGAGTGTGAAAATAGAATAGTCGTTTTGTGTGAATTTTGAGGTTTGCATTATCGACTTCTAGGACATTTGAATAATACATTTAAATCCTCATTAGGAAGCATTAACAGGATAAAGAAGACAATTTCGTGCCTATTTTCTAGTTCATTCCTTGATTGACAATATTTAACCTAGTTCTGACTTAAATTAATATTTTTGAAACGAGTTTTTGATTGTTTGTTTTAATTTTTTTCTTAAACATTAATATTGGTTTGTGTTTTAATTATATTTCTTTTGCAATGGTATTGTAAGCCCTCTCTCTTTGTGTGTGATGTTTTATTTTCTTGAAGAATTTTCATTTGATTTTGTTGATGAAAATTTCCCAAAACAAAATATTTTTTTTTCAAATTTTTATTTTACTTAAAATTATTATCAAAAAACCACTAAAAAATTTCCAGGAATCCCCTTGCTCAAATGGAAGAAGAAAAACGTGAACACGATTTGAAAATGAAAAAAATGGAAGCCGAAATGGAACAAGTTTTCGAAATGAAGGTGAAAGAAAAGAAACAAAAACTTAAAGATTCCGAACTTGAATTGACAAGGCGACACGAGGAGCGTAAGAAGGTAAGTTATTGTTTGAATTCCTTCCTCATCTTTTTTTTTTGAGAAGAGAGAAAATCTAGAATAGAGAGATGATATGCTTTTCCCTTAGAATTTCACGAATTCATAAATTTATTCCGCTCAGAGGACCAATTTTTTTTTAATTTTAAATATTTGGAATATCCTATAAAAATACTAAAATTTTGGTTATTTATGCAAAAATAGGCACTCGAAATACAGATACGTGAATTGGAAGAACGTCGAAGAGGATTTGATCAGGAGAAGAAGGATTGGGAGGAGTCAAACCACATTACACTAGACGAACTTAGACGACGAAGCTTAGAAGCGAATAGTAAAGAGTGAGTACCTAGTTTATTCTCTTTAAAAAAAAAAAAACACATCTTTCTGTGTTTTCTTCTTTTTTCAAATTTAATTTTTTTTTTAACTTTAACTCTATTTGTTGCTTGAAATTTTCATTTTATTAAAATTTCTTTTTCACCTTCATTTTCATTGTAAATTTACTTTTTTGTTTTTCATTTTTGACTTTTCATAACTTTAATCTTTCTTTATGTTTTTGTTTTTGTTTTTTTTGTTTTTTATTTTTTACTTTCAACCAACTTTTGTAAATAACTACAACAAAATTTTCTATCAAATGTAATTTAATTATAAACTAAATTATTTTTTTAAATTTAAGAAATAACAAAACACGCAAACATAAATGAAACTTGAATTTATTTATTTTTTTTTTTTTGTTTTGTTTTTCATACATAATTTGCAAGTATAAATTTTTTTAATTCCTACTAAGAAACTGAAAAAAAAAATACAATGACACTACAAACTGGGATATAATATGCATTTTTCCAAAATCATCTTATTATTTTTTTTCTGTTTTCATTTTATTATTTCGAAATAAAAATTATTGACATGTCTGCATTCGAATGAGTGTGTTTATATTTGGACGATTTTCAGAGTTTTTCATTTAATTAAACAATTATGTACATGCGTGTTGCGAGTATATTAATTATTAAAAAAAAGAAGTAATTTTGGGCAGTTTGATAAAATTGTAGAGAACTTTTGAAACATTGAAATCTGCGTATGCTATTGGTTAAAACATGAAACTAGTAGTTTGTTTGATTTTTGTTTATTTAATGATTTTTTTTAATATATGTTATTTAAGTTTTTGCGGCATTTTCATTTTTTTTTCTTATTTATTTATAACGATTTTTATTTTATAATTTTTGATTTTATTCTGTTAAGTAATTTTGTTAATTTTCGTTAAGTAAATTGAAAATTTAAAAAAAAAAAAAAACTTTAATATCCGTTATAAGATTTATTGTGCTCGAAAGTTGCTAAAGTTGAACATAGATCTTCCGAATGATTCATATGACAATATTTTGTTCAAAGTTTAAATTGTTTGAGTTTGTATTGCAATTGCTTATTATTTATTTTCTTGAAATTTATCTTTGATTTGAAAAATATCTTTGGAAATTCTCTATAACTTACATTTCAAAGTTCATGAACAACATAAAACGTGAAAATACAACGCTTTCATCACCCGGACTAATTGAACAAATTGTTGAGTATTAAAGTAAGGGACAAATTTTTCAACCAAGAGGGGGGCCCATGCCATTAACTAAATGTCATAAGCTAATAACCACTCAATTTGAACTGCCTACACATGTATACCAATACATAAAACGATAGCTCTTGCGTCAATGTTTTCAATGCAAGAACAATCCCCATACGTGGCAGATGGACGCCATCAATACTTCCGTATGTGTGTAGAGTTTCGATCTACATTCAATTTTTCCTCACCTCCAAATTCTCAAATAAAATTCTAGCAAAATAGATCCTCAAAGTCTTGAAATATCTCAAATTGTCTCAAATTAAAATTTGACTGAGACAAAATATCAAACCATTTTTGAACAAACTTCCTATTTTTGTTCATTAGAAAATCAATCAAACAGTCTTACAATAAAAAGTTTACCTGGCATCACTATTTTCGTTCAAGTAACCGCTGTAATATAGAGTTTGACAGCTCGCTTCAAAGAATTAATTTGAAGAAAGAGACAACACTTAAGATAAATAATGAAAGAGAGTTTGTTGTCCCTGTCCCTACACATTTTCGATCAGCCTCTTACATTTTTCGATCTAACTTACATTTTTTACCCATTTCGAAAGAGTGGCGCGACAGCTCTTGAAGAGCCAAGGCCTAAGTGGCTTAAGGGCTCACTATAATGAGCGGAAGCAAACGGAATCTTGTGTCAGAACCGAACGAAACGCTCCATTCCTTTACCCATAATGAACGGATGTGTACGGAAGTATCTTTCAAAATAAAATATATGATTTCTATATCCAATAATTTGTGAATTTCGGTTGCCATGCAACAAACAAACATTTTCAAGAAATTAATTACCGGAAATCAACAAAAAATCGAATTAATCTTCAGAAAAATCAATAAAACCAGTCAGCTGTGAAATTTTCGTCCGTAAAAAGCGAAAGAGAGCGTAGTTTACGTCCGTAAGCAAAACTGAACAAAATTGACGAAACGGACCCGATATTTAGGGTGCAATATACGAATTCCTTGTACTCGCTCAATTACGGACGGCTCAGTCCGCTCCGTTCCGTTCATTATAGTTAGCCTTTGACTGTCATCAACAATTCTCTAGGAGCGTGTGAAGAATTAAGGGGACCTACAATTTAACGCCGATTCCGAACGGCAAAGTTGAGAAGCACTTTTTCATGACAGATGATACTCTTGAAAGTTTTTATCAGTTCTTCCCAATAGGCAATGTCCGTGAAAGATGAAATAAAAACAATGGGCACGAGTAAGGCCCATCTCAAAACGTATTTTTTTTTTTTAATCCCAATGAGAGTGCTCAACGCAGCATAAGAAGTTTTTACTTCAGAAATGTTGCCCCCTGCAACGATAGAAAATGTATGAACAAATTTGACAAAACACGAAATTGTGTTCGGAACATTATATGTTAAGACACTTCTCGGAATCTCTTGGTATTAGCTCTCTACTAAACCGTCTCTTTATATGCAACGAGTTGTGCTGCTTTCTAGATTTGACCATGTTTTGCCATGCTTTTAAATTAAAAACAAAAAAGTCATCAACAAAAGCCTAATACATTTAACCATTGCTTCATTATTAAAGTTATATTTCTTTGCATAGTATAACTAAATTAGTTTTAATTTAAAATAAATCTGGAACCATATACCTAAATCTTAATCGATCATTTATCAACAACTTTCGTGCGCAATAAAAATATTAAAAATATCCAAAATAAAATCACAAAGAAAGATTAAACAATACAAAAAAAAAAAATTATTAAATACCTAAACAAAAATGATAGAAACCAAAGAAAAAAAAAAAAAAACAAACCACTCCCGACATTTTGCAGGACTGCATCAATGACATCACGAGGTTCGGATGAGTCGAAGAGTCGCCGTGGTTTTGGATCATTATTACGTCGTCATACTAGTTTTGGAGCACCCGATGCTCATCTACACCGAGGTAGTGGCGGTGTCAACAGTCCAGCCATACAAACGGCTGGAATCAACACAACCAATTCACTACCACCAAATTGTAATAATGAAGAAAATAAAGAATCTCATAAAATTTAAACAACACTAGAAAAAAAATACTATTTCACAACTATTCGCAAAATTTCCTATGCCTAGAAACATATCAAATTTTATGAAAAACAAAAAAACATGTTTTATGCATTTATATTTTAATTTGATTTTGTTAAAAAAATATTCTTTTTTTTTTAATTTTGTTTTGCAAATTCCTTAAAGATCTGAATGTATTAGTTTATATTGGTTTTTGTTCTTTTTTAAATAATTATCGAATATTTTTGTGTTACTTTTCCTTTACCAAATTTCCTAAATTGACAATTCTGTTAAGAAAAATTACTAATTTTAGTTTTTAAATTTAACTTTTATTTTATTATATCCCAGTATGTAATTCTTATTTTCATACAACTATTCAGTATACACCATGCACACATTTGAAAATCTGTATAAAGCTCATTAACCATTACATCCCCATTTCTGCACAAGCTCACAAAAAAAACATTTTCAACAAAAATAAATTAGATTAAGTTTGCTTTGATGTTTGTCATTTTTGCTGCAAAATTCACTTAAATCATAAATTTCATAGAAAATAGATCTAACTGTGCCATTTTGTCCACAAACACATACACAATTTAGAGTTAATACATAACTTTAAATATTTTTGTTTTTTTTTTTTTTTCATTTTGGTTTTAATTTTTGTATCATTTTGTCGCATGGCTGACTATCTTTTAATTGTTGAATAAATATAAATGTTTGCGGTGAAAAATATTTCACTTTTTTTCCTTTTACGACAAATACTTGAAGGAAAGTTATGAATAGAAAAAAACAGTTATTTTTAAAAATTTTAATGTTTGTTTGAAGTGATTTAAGTTTATGTTAAAAAATTTAAAATCAGTGACGGGGATTATAAAAAAAGTCGTGTTATTTCTTAGGATCGCCTAAAGTTTGCCGATTTCAGAGCAAATTCAGTTAAGAAAAGTATGACAATTTTTGATTTGACAGTTTTGTTTCACTTCTATATACAAATACTGCACTGATCTCTATAATACACTGAATAGTGGATTCCATACAAATTATAACACTTCACTTGGCTCCTATTGATTTTGACATGGTACTCTTACACTTGTGCATCTCTTTCTATATAAACCGAAAAAGTAAGACAGAGTCACTGATCTCTATTATAGAGATCAGCGGACAGACCCAGAGTGAAGTGCTGAAGAGATTGCTTAGTTTCATCAATGGCCTGAGTTTATTATTTAAAATAAATTTACTGAAAAATTGCTATTTTTAACTAAAGGGGCCAACCACTAATTAAAAAAATAACAATTAAATATTAAAGCAGTAAGGTACTTATTATTTGTCATTTAAGAAGTTTCACAGCACAGCCGTATTTATCTTTTTTATTTCAGTTGTCATTAGCGAAGTGTTATATTTTGGTATAACTGTTATACATGGATGGTACCTTTACAAATATAACAGTCTTCTATAGAAGTGAAACTTTTTGCTCCTATCCACTATCCAGTTATAATAGAGATCAGTGACATACTGGTATTTTATCCCATAATATGTCAAAAAATAAACGTCAAAATGAATTTAAAAAAAAAAAAAACACAACAAAAACAATAATTTATATCAGTGATAATGTCACGTTGACAAACAGAACATCTATAGAGTAAAAATGTCATTTCAGTCATGGCACGCAGGCGTAGACAGTCTTCGAACAGGACGAAATCCAATCCACAAAGTGTGTTGTTCAATTTGACAGTTAAAAGGCGTTTTTCCTTTTTTAGCTCTGAGCAGGGTACGGAGCTTTCAAAAAAAAAACCCGTATTTCTTTTTTACCTCAGACATATCTGAGCGCTCAACTTTTGTTTATTTTTTCGATCAGACCGTGGTCAGAGCGCGATCTACGAGCTCGGTTAAGATTGATGGAGTAGATGGAGTAAAAAGATACGCACGGCCAACTTCATTTATTTTGTTCATATCATGAGTGAGATGACGCGAAAAAAAAATTAAAACGGTGGAAATGGCGGGCAAAGCAAGTAGTTCTCCGAATGAAGGTTAATAATAAATTATTTTTGTCAGCTTTTCAGTTTGTATTTTTATGTGACAGTTCCGTGCTCAGGTTTGTTTCTTTTTTAGCTCGGTAAGGTCTGAGTTTACTCTGCTCAGACCGAGCTCGATGTGCTCAGGCTCTACTCCGCACCCTGCTTAGAGCTAAAAAAGAAAAACGCCTAAAGTGAGCAATTTTATAGTTCTGTTTAATGAGGAAAACCCAGATCAGAACAGCACAAGTAAATGAAAACTGTCAAACTCAGAACAAGTAAGAACAGAGAAGATCACTTTAATATTTTTGACAGAATAGTTTCAGAGTTTTTAGAAAGCTGCTCCATCAAAAAAGTAGGTGCAGAAAAAATTGAACCAATCTGAGCTGGACAACTCATTGAACATAAAATGACAGACTTTAGGGCAATGAGAAAAAACCTTGCCAGGTTATACTTTTCGAATCTCTTATGTTCTTTTTCTGTGCGGATCAGATTCATTAAATAGACCTAGTATGTGTTTTTTGGCGGGTTAGAACATTTGGTTTTAATATTTGACATTTCATTTGTCATGTAAATCATGAATACCAACAATAGGTGTGTTTTCGTGAGAACAAAATAAAGTAAAGTAATATTTAAACAAAGAAAACAACAATAAAAATTTACTTGCTTTTACTTCACTTGATAGTCACAAAAAAACATCTAATGACCCACGAATTACCATAGATTCGTCGATTTTGACATTTCTTTCACTTTCTTTTAATTTGTCGCGAATGAAGTTTGACTTCGACACCGTTCACCAATAAAACCAAGACAAGAATGATTTTCTAGGCAAACACAGGATGTTCGCTGGAAGTGTGGATTGTGTGGAACGCAAATAGAGTTTTGACAGCTTGTGTTCATGTGAATAGTGCTTTAGAGATTTTGCCGTTTATAAAAGTGCAAGTTTTGTTGTCGACACATTCATCAGACTGCTATTAAGCGGATTATACACAGTTCAAATGCTTGTCAAGCACATTCAATTGTATTTGTGAAAAAAAATACACGCAAAGATCGGGTGTATGCTTGAAGCAAAATCAAAATCATTTGTGATTTTTTCACAAATCCAATTGCACGAGCTTGGCAAGCGTTTGAACTGTGTATATCCCGTTTTACACGTTGACTCGTGAGTCATGACTTTTTTTTGAAAAATGTTGGTGCAAAAGGGATACAAAATTTGAAAAGATGATAGAAAAAATTAACTTTTGGGTGAGGCGCGGGTGCATTTTTTATGCGACTCATTTTTGACATTACTTCTCTTTTCATTCGCTTTTTCAATTAGAACTAATAAAAACAAGTAGTTTGTGGAAAAGGAAAATACAATTTATCAGGGTTGCGTCTCGGATAAAAAAAAAGCTTGAACTTCAACCTTCATAACCCAGATCGTTTTATTATCACGAGGTAACCCATATGGGTTAGTGAGGATAATAAAACGCGGCTATTGTATTCAACGAATTATTTTTGACAAATTTTCCGTCGAAAGATGTTTTGTTTCCATTTGCGACATTGGAAGGAGAGAATAGTTTAATCTGTTCATGAAACTTTTTCTCCTGGTGAATGATTTTCTTATTTTTTTTTTTTGGGATGTATCACGATGTAAGTTTGTTAGATGCCCGAAAAAGAAAACCCCATTTTTTCAACCATACAATGTCGAGCTTTTCAAATACAAAATAAAAATATATCTAAATATGTTGGTGTCTTCAGTTTCCTGTGCACTTTAAACACATTAAAAGCATTCATTGGCTTTGTAACAAAATCGATCACTGTTAAACAGCTTAAGCTTACTTCTTCTTAACATTTTTCAAGAAAACAAAATAATTGATCACTTTCAATCTTTAGTTCCAGTTCCGTTTCAACATGTTGTTTAACATAAAACAATCAAGAAAACAAAAAACCAAAAGCAAAATATAAAATCACCATTGCACTTAATGGTTGGAATTGATTGAACTTTAAGGACAGTTCAATTGTGACAAGCCATATAGAAATGGTTTCCTCCGAAATTATAAAAGGCAAAGGTGAATTGCAATGATTTAGTTGTTCTTGCACAATGTTTATGTAATTTCTATTTAACTTTATATTTCATAAAAAAAACAAAGAACACTTTTTACTACTAAACATGAAAAAACCTAGATTGAAGACCAAACTTCTCTTTCTCCCTGAATGTGTCTCTTTAAGTTGTGGAAATAACAATTTTCAGTTTCTTGTGTTTAAAATTAAAAAAAAAGCTGAAATTTTGTTCAACATTAGTTTTCAACCACTCATCGTAGACCTCATTCATTGGCATTCTCGTGGAAATGCATGTTTTCAACATCAGTCTGCATCTGCTTCATCCAGCTTTTATTTAAGTTCAGTAGTTCAAAGCCTTAAACTAGAAAATTTTGAAAACAAAATTGGACCATTTGGAGTTATTTTAGGAAGGAAATCTGAACATACATCGAATACACATAAAGGCGCTGCCTGAAATCCCATTTAAATTCAATCAAAACTCAAAAGCGTTAGTTTTTGACTTAGTTCTCAAGTCACGGAAACATCTTCATCAAAGAAATCTTCAATTGAATAAAAGAATTTTTATCAATTGAATAAAAAAAAACGTTTGCAATTTAAATATTTTCAGTTTTACCAAGTATTGTATATCAACAAGGTTTATATTGGGTTGCCGATTAAATTCTATAGGATAAAAGGTAACGATACATTTTCCTAGAGATTTGAAGGCGTTTTTTTGCTTCGTGTGGATTTTTATGAGATTTTAATTTCTTAGGGCCTGTTTACACTTTATGTTTTATCTTTGATTAAAACATAAAGAAATGTGTAAATGAGCTATTAGTGCTTCTAGTGTTTTGTGAGTTTGAGTTTGTTGTAATGAATTTATAAAACAGTTTTTCAACATGAATCATTTGAAAAAGAACATTTGACATTCAATCTTTCGTTAAATACTCGTCAAACTTATTGGAACGCTCGAAATTTTATTTAAGAGATTGGAAAAAGACATCAAATAACTAAATAAGCGGAAACAAACGGAAGCTAATGTCAGAACCGAACGAAATGTGCATTTCCGAACTGTCAAGTTAACACTTAACTCAAAACCAACGGATGTGCACGGAAGTCTCTTTCAAAATAAAATATATGTTTTTTTATTTCCAATAATTTGTGAATTTCGGTCGCCATGCCTCTTCAGAAAAATCAATAAAACCAGTCAGCTGTCAAATGTTCCTCCGTAAAAAGCGCGAGGGAGCGCAGTTTACGTTCATAAGCAAAACTGAACGAAACGGAGCAATCCGCCAATAAGGGCACAATACATGAATTTCTTGTTCGCGCTCAGTTGCGGACGGCTCCGTCCGCGCCGTAAAGTTCATCATTGTTCTGGCTTTACTCGTTCCGTTCCGATAACTCTTCTATCATACAAACCTGGTCTCCAGCCCGGTATTCATTGGAGTTAACCAAAGTTGACTTTTTCAGTAGGTATATTTGTTCCGTAGTTGATTTGTTATGAACCAATATTTTTTCGACTCCGAAATCCATCTCATATTTGTTTTTAAGGTCCGTTCTTTAAACATGAACGATATGAATAATGGAGAACGAATACATTGGGCCTTATTCCTTGTAATAAATGTGTGACTGAGCATTTCAATAAAAATAACCCTTGTTCTTGATTAAAGACCAATTTGACCACATCCTTAGTGCTTACTTCAGAAGATTTATTTCACTTTTGATCTTATTTAAGACTCCAGAGCTAGCTAATTCTTGGGTCCGATAATTTTTCAAAATGCATTAAATTTTTTATACTTTTTACACTTTGTTCCAAAAAAGTTGTCAGTAACATCAAGAAAAGTTATTTAGCTTTTTCACTGATAGTATTGCATTGTGCTCACAGCGTTTTTCTAACTCAGCATCATGAATTACCCCAAATCCAACATCAGTAGAGTTGCCAAATGCTGATTTTAAATAAAGAAATGTTTTAACCTTTTGTTAAAAATGCTCTGGGTATTGCAAAACAAAGTGGAAAAGGAAATACTTTTCTTCTCTTAAAATGCAAAAAATTGACATCTATTCAACCTCTCATTCCTGTTTGTGTTTTTCACAAAAGTAGTGACAATTTTTCTTGAACAGACTGTTTTTTGCTGAATCTTACCTTACATCACATAGTAAAGTTATAACTTATAAGTTAAGGTCTTAATCAGCCCAAACTTTGGTTAAAGATTCAAACAATGGAGATACCTAAAGTGAATTGAAATGGGATTCTATTTTTCCTTTTGTTCCTTGTTGATTTGACCTTTTAAGCCCAAAATCTATTCACATCATACAAATAAAATTATTCTTACTAATGCTACTGAATTGAATAACAATTTTTCTTTAAACAAATCAACGATAGGTAGTCCAATTCAAACTGTAAATATTCTATTTAATATTCTTGATAACCAAAATATTCACATTCTGTTTGGTGAGTGGGTTTTAAATCATGTTTTAGTTCTACAATAATATAGAAACAAAAAGCGCCGCACAATAATTAATACCAAACATAACTAATCGGTAAATCCTTAACTTTTGAATAAAAAACATAATTTATTTTTCTAAAAAACAAACATACTATTTTCCTTTTGTTTTCAGTGGTGGAATGAGTTCCACCTTTAAACGAAAAAAGTTTACCATCTCAACTCCACATAGTTTTAGTCTTCGTAAATCATATTTTTACTGAGGTTTTTTATAGAACAAAATCACTTCATATAGACAGCATATATTTTTTTTTATTTATTTGATATACTCTACCTTAAAAGAAATCTTCTTCAAATATTTTAAAATTTAGTTTGTGTTTTTTTTTTATAATTTTTTCTGTTATAAAAAATATATATAAATTTAAAAAAGAAAATAAAGCATCACTCATTGTAAACTTCACATTTCTCATTGTTTGAAGAAAAATCAGAATTCATAAGTATTTAATTAATTGAATTTATAAACAATAAATTACTTAGAAACAACAACAATCTCCATAAATTCCCTTTTTACAGAACCGTCGACGGCAAAGACAAAAAAGACAAGAAAAAGAAGAGTTTGTTCTAGAGGTCAATATCTTGAGTGGAGGAATACACTCATAGGAAATAATTAAAAACAAAAAAAAAAAACATTTATATAAATATTATATATATATACAAATAGTTATGTAAAAGTTTATATAATATACATTTTATTTATGATTCAAGGTATTTTTAAGTCGAACAAAAAAAAAAAGAAAATTATAATAAAGTTTTACAAATCACAATTAAAAAAATAAAACATGTGCAGAAACAAAAAAAACTATATACAACACCATTCTTCCACTTGCTCTTTGTTTCTCTTTCCATTTAAACTTTAGTTCATTTTCTTCTTAACAAAAAATTACCACCAAAACAATTGAATACATTTATTTGTTACAACATTTTATTTTCAAACAATTTACATTTATAACAAACATAAAATGCACTATTACTATAACAACAAAAATACAAACATTTTTTTTAGAAAAAAAAAATAGAGGTTAGTTTTGACAAAAAAAAAAGAAAAAAATAAATCTTGTGTTACTTACGTATAATATTGTTGACAAAAATATAAATAAAAACGAATATTTTATTATATATGCATACGAATTGTATCGTCGTGTTTCCTTTCTAAAATAAAAAATACAACAACCAGAAATTACATTAGTAAAACAAAAAATAAAACTTTAAAGACAAAAATATAACTTAATAAATTCAAAAATATAAAATCTATTATTTAAATAGTTAAACAAAAATCAAATATCAAAAAATTAATTCTGTTTTTCGTTGAATATATATATTTTTTTTCCTTTCTTCAATAAATTGTTTCTTATTTTAATAATGAATTTTCAAGCATTTAAAAATATAAACAAATAAAATTTAATTGAAATTCAAATGAGTAATAAACAGTTTTTGTCTAGTATTATATATTTAAAAATTAATTATTAATAATAATAATAATAAAAAAAGAAAACGTGTTATAAATATTTAAATTTAAAAATATAAAATGTATGAAACTTATATTCAATAGATGCAGTGGCAGCAACATAAATAAAAATAAAAATGAAAAAATATAAAAAGGAAAAAAAAACATTTTTGAAAAATAAAACTCGATGCTTTGTACAATTTATTATTAATTAAATTGCTATTATTATCTAAAACATATAATAATAATAAAACAAAACAAAAAAATTGGTAAAAAAATCATATAACTCTGTGTTAGTCTTGTTTCTTTGGAAGGCAATTTGCTTCAACAGGTGAGGCACCAATCAACTTTAATGATCCTGGAGCCATGAGAAATTTATTTGAAAATTAAATTTCAAATTTTTTTGAGCACGCACTCAAGGGATATTCTGTTTTTTACGCACAGTGCGAGCGTTAGGGAAAGTGAGATAGACGGAGAGTGTTTGAGATAAGGTGTCGGTTACTATAGTTCTTGAATTCCTAAACATTTCAAGGACATATTCGGGTAGTACCGCAAAAGAAAGATTCTCTGCACATGAGAGTACGACCGAAGTTGGGCTGAAGGTGGACTGATGGACATTCCTAGAAGCGCAGGTATTACGGTTGAATATTTTAAGGGGAGGAATGCATTTGGCTATTCCAGTAGATTATATATCGTTGAAATATCGGTAAAAAAAGGAGGAGACATTGGACCCGATTGACGTTGACGTTGTCGATCATTAATCGAATCGAAGAGTTTCGATTGGTTTTCATGTTTGGTATTGTGTAACGTAATCGATGGACCAATACGCTATTGTGAATTAACTCAAAATATTGTCTTTATTGTGAATATTTCAAATTTGACAGTTCTTTATTGTTTGTTCTTAAAATCATTATTTGTTTGTTCCGTGTTTTATTAAATCGACGTTAATTGGAATAGTTATTTGCTTTTTAAAATGAGTGGAAAAGAAGTATGGTTTAGCGATAGTGACGCAGATTGTGAACATGCCCATGAAAATATAGAAATTGCCAGGAAATGAAGAAGAATCAGAGACTCATCTAATCCTCTCCGATCATTAGCTCCAATGTGAACATTTCTCACCTTTGCCAAGTCTGGGATTTCCTCAAACACCCTTCGTGATGTCAAGGTTCGCCTCCATATGTTTTACCAAAGTTTCCATTTATTTTTTATTTTTTATAGCTTATGTCTGTCTATATTTCATTGTTTTTATTTCTGTGAAAAATTAATAAATTGTAAAAAAACATGTTGCTCGCGAGATCAAAATTTCAACTAGTTATTTCATGATTGCATCAGAAAAAGGCGATCGAATAAAATCGACTCGGTAATCGAAGAGTTTCGATCACAATCGACCTTCGCAATATGAAATAATGTAATCGACGATCGATGATCGAAAAAGTCGACACTCGCAATCGGGGCCATTACGTCGATGTTCAAGAGAAAACAATGAAAACAAAAAAGACTTCTGAGCACAGTCTACGAGCAAGCACTCAATGTCACTCTCACTAGGAAACAGATCGACTCAAAATTCTCAAATAAGTTTCGTAGGACAGTGACCTATCTTTCAACCGATAATAGACTACTCGATTCAATTGGAATGGTGCTAATTCTGTAACGAACCGCGTTACATGCATTCATAGAACCCTACAAAAACTTAATCTCTGGAACGAAATATGAATAGGTAAGTTTTTGCATTTTGCCTAATTGTCGGCCCTATCGAGGTAACCGTCGGAGCGCAATTTTCTCCGATTTTCTCCGAATTTTGCTTCAAGGTAATTCTCCGAAAGGCAAAATGTCTCCGATTCGGAGGAAATCGGAGAAAATTCCGCTCCGAGACGGTTACTTCGATTGAGCCGTATATTTCGCGTCTTCATTTAAAGGCATATCTGAAGGCAAGACCAATGCTTGCATATGTATAGGACCAACATTCGCATTCCTATAACTCACACTCAGCGTTAGAAGACGAATACATATGAGGGTCAGCGCTTTTGTACTAAAACCACCACTACTAGTGACTTTATCTACTACTTCTGGTTGTTATTTCAACTTTCAGTACGAAATCAGTGATCTTGGTCATTTGCACCGCCGCCGCCGACCGTGCAGCAATCGCCATTTCGTCATTGAATGCCAATGCCTGAAATAAACCTGATGAGTGCCACCAGAGGCCTGAAATATACCTGCTTATCGACCAGAACTATTGCCTGCGTGTAGTGCTAACAGGGGCCTGCTGATCCCCCAGAACCCGGAAATAAACCGGTCGAGTAAAGTATAGGTATACCAACAATCACCGATAGAGACGTCAAAAAAACGGACATCTGACAAGCGGAAGCCAGAATTGAAATCCGAGCACCGGAAAAACTATTACCGGATATCCGTTTACGACAACTTCCAGATTTACCAGGAATTCGAAGGCAAACTTCAAAGTTCCTAATTGTTTCCAATAAATTCGTCATCAGAAACGACATTTTACTGCAGATCTGATGAAGAATTACCTTTTCGCTGCTACTTCGATTTGGCCAAACATCTAGGCTCAAAACCCCTCATATGAAAGACAAAGTGTCTACTATGTCTTTGTACCTATATAAGATTTGGATTTACCAGTCCTACTCTACGGCGGCGCTGGACGACAAAGGCCCAACAAATTGATTAAGTGAACTTAAGCTTATGTCAAAAAACCGTACGAAAATGTCCTTACTTAGCAAAAGAAGTAGGCTTGGCCTTCTATTCTTAAAAATTGTCAAATTCAATTAAGTAATGAACGAATGAAACCGCTCTAATAAAATTTGAACGAAAAGTTAACGAACGTAGTTTTTTTTACATTATTGTTTGCTCATAGGGTTCGTATGCATTCGCTCGTTCACTTAAGAGTGCTTGCGTAAGCAAAATTGTACTAAATTCACTCTTAAGTAAAAAAGGGCAAATGGTACTGGTCACTTTTGAAAGAAAAATTCTACGACAGATTTTCGGTCCTGGAGCCTGATTATGGGATTCGCGGCGGATCGTTTTCAATTCGACTCCTATTTGCGTCGTATTTGCTTATTAACGAATTCGCGGCGGAGCGAAAGAAAAATTCTTTCAATATTCCTTCGAATTCGTTAGTTGGTCGAATGTCAAAATCGCTACTCGCTAGCAAAACGATTCGCCGCGAATCCCATAATCAGGCCCCTGTCGGATTTCAACTAGTCATTATTACATTATGACATTTCAAATTCGCCTTCGTATTCGTTAATTGGTCGAATTCAAATCGAAGAAGGTGAAAGCGAAAACAATTATTGAAAAATTTCAAACAAGCAAAACGATTCGCCGCGAATCCCATAATCAGGAGGTTCAAAAGTGAACTCTACGAGCTGTACCAAGATGTGGATGTAGTCCATAAAGTCGAGGAAATATGACTAAATTGGCTCGGCCACATTGAGCGAATGGACTACAACGCTCACAGCCCCCATGTTCGAGACGACCAGGAAGACCGAACTTCGGTACAAAGACCAGGTAACTGTTGATGCCAGAGCGTGTGGTTTTGACGACTAAAGAATCCTGAAAATTTCATCTGAAAATACGTTACAAAGATTTGTAGTTATCGGTATTAAACAAAAAAGGATGTGCTGTGTACCTACTGACATAGTAGTATCATTCGCAAGTAAGAAAAATTTCAATATTATCTTAGGGTGCGACTCCAACGCACATCATGCGCAATGGGGTAGCACCGATACTAACACTAGAGGTGAATCCCTTTTTCAATTCATCATAGACAATAATCTATGTGTGGCTAACCGTGGTAATACACCCACTTTTGTTACGAAAAATCGGAAAGAGGTGCTAGACATAACCCTCTCGAATAATTCTGACTCCTGTCAAATTGATCATTGGAGGGTTTTAGAAGAACCTTCCTTTTCTGACCATCGTCTCATTGAATTCTATATCCCTAACGTTGATAGCCAGCAAACACCCTTTAGAAATATTAGGCGTACAGACTGGCTTATTTTCAATAGGGAAATAAGTAACAATATCAGGCACATTAACACCAACGCCATTCTAGGACCAGACAGTCTAGAGAAGGCAACAGAAGATCTCACTGAGACTCTGCGAAAGGCGTTTGTAATCAGTTGTCCAATCAAAACGACTGTGAAGAAAAACAATAAACCACCCTGGTGGACAACAGAACTAACCAACATCAGAAAGGAAACGAGAAAACTTTTCAATGTTGCTAAAAGAACAAGACTAGAAATTGACTGGGACTATTATAAGACTAGTCAAAGAAAATTCAAAACAGAAACCCAACGAGCTAAGCGGAGCTCGTGGAAAAACTTCTGTAGCAATATCGAGAGCACCAACGAGTC
The DNA here is from genome assembly GCA_920937365.1 of Sphaerophoria rueppellii. Lineage (NCBI taxonomy): Eukaryota > Metazoa > Arthropoda > Insecta > Diptera > Syrphidae > Sphaerophoria > Sphaerophoria rueppellii. The sequence continues at coordinate 11,060,017 of CAKKXW010000002.1, read as the reverse complement.
AGCTAGGCTCAGGAAAATCCTTTCGAAAACCTCTACTTCTGTAGGCTCCCTAAGGAAACCTGACAATAGCTGGACTGAATCAGGTCGCGAAAGTCTAGAACTCCTGCTTGAAACACATTTCCCAGGCAGCAAACCTAGCCCTGAACGCGAACCAGATTACTCCTTAATCCTCGAATATGAAATCCCTACGGATTTTATAACGAAAGAAAAGATAAACTGGGCTATTAAATCCTTCTCCCCTTATAAGTCGCCGGGCCTAGACGGCATTTTCCCAATGATGCTGCAAAAGAGCTCTGAATTTATCACTCCACACCTGATAAACATCTTTCAAAGTAGCATTAAATGGGGGTATGTTCCCAAGACATGGCGTGAGGTAAAAGTCGTCTTTATTCCAAAAGCCGGCAAACCTAGCCACATTGAACCCAAAGACTTCAGACCTATAAGTCTCACGTCTTTTGTACTCAAGACACTTGAAAGACTTATCGATATATACATCCGCAGTAATTTAAAACCTGAAACTATATCACCTTTTCAACACGCCTACACAAAAGGTAGAAGTGTAGAAACGGCACTACACTGCGTAGTTAGAACCATAGAAAAATCACTTGACGTTAAGGAATACACTCTTGCATCATTCCTGGACATTGAAGGAGCCTTCAATAACGTCCACAGCAATGCAATCGAGAAAGCACTTAATGATCAACGCATAGGAAAAGTAGTTATCAAATGGATTATGTGTATGCTGAAAAACAGACAAATACATGGTGAACTTGGTAACGCACACTTAGAGATGTACGCATCCAGAGGAACCCCACAAGGCGGAATTCTTTCACCTTTATTATGGACCTTAGTGATGAACGAGATCCTAATAAAACTTAGGAATAACGGTATAGTAGTGGTAGCCTACGCTGACGACTTAGCGCTTTTGGCGACGGGTAAATACCTTACCACTATTAGCGAACAATTACAAAGCGCATTATCAAGGGTCAGCAACTGGACCAAGAAATGCGGTCTTAATGTAAACCCCCTTAAAACAGAACTGGTTCTTTTTACAAACAGAAGGAAAATCCCTCCGTTTGCAATACCAAAAATAGATGACACAATTCTAAAAATCTCCGACCGAGCGAGATATCTCGGAGTTATTTTGGACAAAAAACTCAATTGGGGTCCAAATATCCAAGAAAGATATAAGAAAGCCACGATCGCACTCTACTCATGCAACAAGATTCTGGGTAGAAATTGGGGACCAAACCCAAAAATAGTCATGTGGATGTACACTGCCATTGTCAGACCGATTCTAACCTATGGCAGCTTGGTTTGGTGGAAAGCGCTGGAGAAATCCACGAATTTAAAAACACTTACCAAAGTACAAAGAATGGCTTGCATCTGTACTAGTGGTGTGATGAGGACTACCCCAACTGCGGGTTTAGAAACGATCCTCAATCTCCCCCCATTAGACCTATTCGTCCAAGAATCAGCAGCAAACGGCGCCCTCAGGCTCAGCCAAACTAACATCTGGAAAACTAGCCAGAGATGGAATCTCCTAGAAACCTGTGTTAACACCAGAAAGCTATGGCCTAGATACGATAAGAAAAGATCCGATTGGATTTTAACTCTTAACAAACCCTCCCTAAGATCTCTTATCGGCATTATTACAGGACACAACCTACTCGGCTACCATAAGAAGAAGATGGGGCTCAGTACGGATGACCTTTGTAGAGGCTGTGGTGATGAGAATGAGCATGAAGACACTGCTCATTTTCTCTGCCACTGTCCTTCACTCTGTCTTACCAGAAAGAAAACTCTAGGCAACTTCTTCTTCAATGAACTAGAGGAATTATCAGAACTGCCAGGCAAAAGCTTACTAAACTTTGCCAAGACCTCTAAATGGTTAATCGAACCACATGATTCATAGGTTATTTACTTTTTAGGAAGTTACAACACTTCAGGGTATCACAATGGATCTACATTGATCTAAGTGTGATGGTAACAACATCAACTATCAGCCCGCTAAACCTAACCTAACCTAACCTACTGATATTTCAGTGTCAAATCATATAATCCGACGAAGTACAAAATCGATTTAGAGCACACCGTTTTGAAGGAGGGAGTTTTCATAAGAATTGCAAACATTTCTTTGTTAAAAAAAAAATGGAAATTCGCTTTAAAACTGTGTATTTAGTTTTTGTTATGATTCCTCGAACAATAAAGAAAACCCTGAGGTTTTCTATGGTTGTAATGTCATGTTAAACCGAAACCCAAAAAATCTCATGGGTACCTACTTTAAAAAATCCCTACTTCCAAAAACCATTTACTTCCTTCAAAGACAACTTAAGAAAATCCTAGTCATGCCTCAAAATATATAATCAAAGGTCAAGATCTTTCGCTCACTGCTAAATGACTACTTATACTTAATTGACTAAATCAATCAAGACGAAACAATTTGCCAACAATTAATATTATGAGCGCATTGACGATGACACAATAAATACAAGTTTACAACAAAAATAAAAAGTGACACTATCATTGTCACTTGTACGCCTACACATTATCTTCTAACTTTTCAACTTTCCACTTCTTATCACACCTAAACTATAGGTATTTTCGTTTTATGACTTCCTTTGAACTTTATCTATATTGACGTAGGTACACTGTTGCAAATACACAAAACAAAAAATCTATGCAACGAACAAGCATACTAGATACCAGATACTCGATGAAATTTATCGACCACTTAGTGGTTTGATTTTATTGAAGTCGATAACAACGCGGCAGACAAGAAAAAAAAACATTAATAATTTCTGTCGCAAAATTTAAATCAACTTTATTTAACTTATTTTTCGGTAGAAGTTTTTTTGTTTAAAAAATAAATGTTTATTTTACTGCCGGTTGTGATAATAGTTTCGAGCGCTTCAACAATTTGCTTAGTGAGTGTTTAGTTCTGTTTGCATTTTTTTTTTCACTTCAAAAGCAATGTGCTTTGTCAAATTTCCTATTTTTCAGTTGTCCTATTGTAAGACAAGGAACTTAAAAACACAACAAGCACGTATGTTCAATGAATCCTTTTTCTGTCTTAAAGGGATAGGTGCAAATAAAAAATGATTTGTCATTGCAGAAAGAAATAATGTGACTTCAACAAGAAGATTAGGAGCTAGACAGCCTGTCTCGGCGATATACATTATTCCAACGACAAGTCAAGTTAGAGAAATGTACGTCAGTCGAGTAATCAATAATCAAGGAGAGTTGAGAAACTCGGACCGGTGTAAGCCACCACCGGAATATGGACAAGTTGCTGTGGAAATTCCACCTACTTATGAGGAAGCAACGAGTAGGGTGCAAGTCGAAAGGAGGGAAGTTTATTAAATTTAAAGTTCAGTGATAGTTATTTTGTTCGTGTGTTTTTATCTATTTGCAAAGACTTTTCTCAGTGTCTCAAATAAAAATGTGTAATTTTTGTAATATTTATTTTGTGAACGCTTTAAGAACATGAATGAGTTGTCAAAGAATTTCTAAGAAACGGAAATCATGAATTTGTTTTGACACCTTTGTTGTCCACCTTTCACATCGATTTTTGTGTTGACAGTCATTGAAAGTCTTATCCTTAAAACGGTTTAAATTTGTCAACAAAATAGAAAAGATAAGAGAATTGTTTGCGGTACATTTCCAATAAATTTAAAGGTTAATGTTTTGGTTATAAATTAATCACAACACATCGATAAATGGGATTAATTTTGACTTGTTTTGAAGTCGGTACTGCTAAGCTACGCAACATTAACATTGGACTCCACCTGCCAGCAATACTAAGTTATCAAAAAATTGACTTTAAGTTTCTTAAATTCACTACGGCGTATACTTACTTTTTTGAATTTTACAGGAAAACATATTTATAATTATTTAAGGATTTTATTTAAGTCCATTGCAGATAAGTAAACATAATAAACTTTCTGTATTAGTATTCGTTTGATGTCAATTTGGTCCATCGCACCAATTTACCGTTCCCTGTAAGGCTTGCAAAATGACCGAAGCTCATCAACCGTACATGGCTTGTCGCAACATTCATGGGAAATACCAAACCTCCTTCGCCTCATCTTAGCCAAGGAATTTTCTTGGAAGCTCGATAGGAATGGAAATTTATCAAACGAGAATACCATGTTTTCATCCCTGTCGGAGTAATCATCCATTGGTTCACCTTTATTTAAAAGCAAGAATTGCTTAGAAAAAATGTTAAAATCGTTAATTTTAAAATACTTACCAGATTTTTTGAGTTTTGTTCCATAACCGTATAAGCAAAGCAAATCCAATGCGTTGCCAAGCTTTGATCCACAGTAGGTTTCTGCTGCCTGAGTATGGGATGAATTTATGAAAATAACGGCGAACAGGAACAGCCACCGACAAGATGAAAAAGATTTGACGAACAACGAATTCATTTTCTTGGGGTGAGAAATGAGATGTGATTAAGAACGAGGATGAGGATGTTCTGGTGGTTAAGACTTAACTCGTTCACCTTTTTATATTCGAATTTTTTAATGAAGGCTGAAAAAAATATATTTTGTTTATTATTCTCATTCAAGAAGCCATTAAAAGGGTTGTTTTGAAAGAATTCTGAATTTTAACATGTTTTTGGCGTCAAAACAAAATTAAGATGTTCAGTGAAGGAGAAGAACATCTTATATGTTTGGATTGACATTTTGGCAAGCCGTAAACAAATTTTGTGGGAGGATTATAAAAGAGGGGGTTTTAATTGACTCATTTAAACAAATTAGAACAAAGCCGCGGGAGCTGACGACATCACTGTCAAACTCTTCAAAGCAGCAGGAGCATGCACCAACTCATCTGCAGAATATGGTCGGAAGAGAGCATTCCTGATGAATGGAACCTCAGCATTGATTTCCCGATCATGAAGAAAGGAGACCCTCTAAACTGCACCAACTAGAGAGGCTTCACCCTCTTAAATATCGCCTATAAGGTCTTTTCCGCAGTACTATGTGAACGTCTGAAGCCGTTTGTCAACAAACTGATAGGTCCATATCAGTGTGGCCTTAGACCAGGAAAGCCCACCATCGATCAAATTATCACATTACGGCAGAACCTGGAAAAAACTCAAGAACTCCAAATCGACACCTATGACCTTTTCATCGATTTGGCATTCCTACAAAACTCATACGTCATGCAACTTTTTTAATATCATACTGAAACGAATAGTACAGAACTGCCACGTCAACACTAGAGGCACTATCTTCCAGAAATCTGTGCAACTACTCGTGCACACTGACGACATTGATATCTTTGGAATAACGCAGCGTGATGTCAACAGTGCTTTTGTGAATATACCGACAGACGCTGAAAAAATGGGTTTAGTGGTCAATGAGGGCAAAAAACAAAGTATATGCTGTCATCGAGAAAGGACACCCAAACGCCGACGTCTTGGAGAAAACGTCACGATAAACGCATATAAGTACGAGGTAGTTAGGGACTTTGTATACCTTGGATCCGCTATGTCCGTGTTGGACAGTGACATCAGCGCCGAGATCAGAAGGAGAATCACTATTGCTAATCGCTGTTTCTTCGGGCTAAGAAAGCAATTGAATAGTAAAGCCCTCTCCTGAACAACTAAGGTGAGGGCCAATACTCCGGCCCGTAAAGTCTTCGAATCCCCAGAAGGATGACGCAGTAGAGGAAGACCAAGGCTCAGGTGCGCACGCAAGTTGATGATGACCTGAACCAATTGGAGACAGCTAGCTATGGACTGAGCTGGCTGGAGAGGTTTGTTGGTTGAGGCCCAAGTCCGGCCCGGACTGTAGCGCCACCTTAACCTTAAGTAAGTAAGTAACTCAGCTCTTGAAATTCTAGTGCATTAATTCATCATTTAAGGGGATTCACATTCAACAACATGGTTATCAACTTCTGCGTGGTTGCGGATTTGTGAAATGTGTAGGACCACTGTGAACCCACCTTAATGTTTAGGGTTATGATATTTCTTCGCGAACACACCCTGCACACAACAGCTTTTTAACACCACTGTGTTCTGACATTTCAATTTTTTTTTTCAATTTTGTATTGTTTTAAACAATTCCGGTACAGAATATTTAAATCTATATATATAAAAGAACAGCCTAATTTTTGTGTTCTTTCGCTAACCGGGCACACTGATTGACCGATTTTCCTAATTTTTTCTCTAAAATGAAAGAGGTTTTAGGGTTAGAAGGTTTAGCAAAAATAAAATGTATAGGTACTTTTTCAAATCACAAATGGTTCAAATGTTAAAAACGCTAAAAATTTTATATTTCGCACTCCAAAAAAAAAAATGATCAATAAACGAATACTCAATTTCGTCTGAGAATTGTGACAAATATTTTTATTCGATCGAAAAAATATGTCAATGAAGATATGAAATTATATAGTTCAAAACTAGCTGACCCGTCAAACGTTGTTTTGATGCATGAAATTTCTAGAGTATGAAAATACATATGTATGTCTTATTGTTTTTAGTGAGTGCTTTTCTGGCATATGAGTATGTGAGAGGTAGAGGCTTATTTATAATGTTTTGAACGTTGATGGAATATGTCATTAATATAGTTTGATAACATGGTGTGCGCAATTCTAATCCACAAACAGACTTTTTTGACCTTGAGTCAATAGTCATTGTCATTGCAAATGCCAATCTGATAGAGAACTGAATGCTCTCAAATGCAAACTGGCAGATCTGTGTACAGAAACGTTTTGCGAATAGAGCATTGCCACAATTGAATTGGTTGTGGTCAATCAAAGTATTAGTAAATATTTTTGAGATGAACCCGGTACTTTCAGTCTTTTAATCCCACAACTTAAAAAATTTGGACCCCTATATCTTTTGGCTGCTGAGGACAAACTATGCCGATTATACCACGGTCAACTGCTGCAGACGAATTGAGTTGTTTAAAACCTTTTATTTTATGGCGGTATTTCAGGAAACTTACATTTGTAGTGTGCGTGTGCAGTTATTGAACGATGTATATCTGCAGCAAAATTTCCTAAGCAATTATTGGACATTGGAAATGGAATAATTTCACTTGATTCTAACGGCCGAATTTCACTTCCAACCAATTTTTATTGTTTTGGTTTTTCCAAGCGTAAACAAAATTACAAAAATCACGTTTGGTTGAGTTGAAGTGCAATATTAGCTGGTGCAAATAAAAGTATTTCTAAAATCGATGCAAGAATTTATTTTGAATGAGATCAATAAATGCACAATTTTTTGGCCATAAACGACGAAAACGATGTAGAAAATTTTACAACGAGACGGAGTTTTTTAATTTTTTGGATTCATATTCCAGGACTACCAGCACACTTTTTATCTCTGAAAGTATGAGCATCAATTTCTATGTTTCGGAACATCAATCAACTTAAACTTTACAGAAGTACAAGACTAGCCGTAAAGAAGTCAATGGCAAATGTTCTACCAGAAGTTATTTGATTCTAATGTCGTCAGTTTCCTATTCGACTTGCACTCCCTGTCAAAAATAAATAAGACGCAAGGTTAATTGTTAAAAATATGTGGTGTTGATTTAGAAATTCCAGTTTTTTTCATGGTCAACTATACAGGGTATCCTGAAATTTGTCTGCCATCCTTTGGAATGTGATTCTTGGTCATATTCTATAATTATCGTTTTTAAATAAAGTCTGATTTCTTACTTTTTCATTACTTTTTGACGAATTAAAAAGAGGCTAACTTTGGTGTACACTTCCTTGACTCACGTTAAGGTCAATTTTTAAATGGTATTCAGTTTTCTTGCCCGAACAAAATTTTGACTTCAATTCAATTTTTTTCAAATAATGTGTAAGGAACACAAAGTTTTCTTATTTTTGCCTAATGAACGAAAAAATTAATAAATAAAATCTCATTGATAAGCGTATTTAAAACCCATACATTTTATTATACTTGAAAAAATCTAAAACAGGAAAGAAAACCGAATATAGGGTTTCTTTTTCAATATTTTTATTGTAGCACTTCAAAATTTCCCAAGAATTGATAGTTTTAAGAAAATTTATAACACTGTGCAATACTGGAGAGCGTTAAAAGTGTACGTATGCCTACCTGGCTTGCTGTCTGTCAAAGCCCTAATTAACTAAACTCTTCTCAGATAGTTAAATTTTGGGTATGTTTAATGGGTACATGAACTAAGAAATTGATATAAAAGAATTGAAAAACCAATAGATCATTCATCAGATTAGCAAGTAAAGACACGATATTTTTAGGAATAATGTTCCATTCCTGCAAATCCAGGGAATACCGTATTCTTCGTCCAGCCAATCCCTAATTTCACGACCTTTGTTTGCCGAAGCCCTGCGAAGCGGGCAGGGAATTTGCTAGTCAAAATATACAATCACTGCACATCTCAGTTCGTGGGAAGAAATGAAGCTTCTTTAAAAAGTCCTACGAAAGCACGTAGATATGCAGACGACATCATTGGTCGTTCCGAAAGAAATGTGCTTGCAAGAGAGGTAAATGGCGGAGAAGATTAAATCGATAGCAATATGAAATGTACAAGTATATGGATGTATCCAACACTTTTGGATTAAATTGAATTAGCTTCATCGAGTGGTTTGAAGAAGATTGTAGTGGAGTATTAATTCCACTACCTTTTTTTTACAAAGCCACTTATAAAACTCTAGTATCATATATTTTCAGAATATGTTGAGAATAAAAACCCGTCTTTTTAAATGATACTTTAATTTATTTACAATTAAATATGTAGTGGTCTCGTATGTTAAGTTTAAATTTTAATAAAATTATTCAACACACGACGAAATAATAAAATATGAAATGAAACTTAAAATTACACATAAACTAAATAATAATGCGATGAGTATTTAGTTAAAATATAAAACATTAAACTGATTTTCTTAAATATTAAAAAATTAGTCATCATCATAGAGTTCTGCACTTTGTCGCCTTAAATCGCTTTCTCTCTCGACGCACCATCTGCTGCTGGTTCTTTTGCCGTCTCACTCGCATCTTGTTTTTCTATCACATCTGATGCCTTCTCAATTGCATTGATATTTTCCATAGGATCTTTCTTTTCCACCATCGATTGTTGTCGTGTTGGCATTTCCGGTTTCATTTCCACACCGTCCGGTATGTCTTTGCCAACGACATCCCTGGATAATTCACCGTTTGTTTTGGAAATGTGCATTTTTTCGAATTTTTCTTGGTTATCAGTTTTTTCTGGTTCTTTCTTTGACATCTCGATTGTTTCCACTTTTTCGATTTTCTCAGGTTTGTCGGTTTTTTCCGGTTCATCTTGTTTCTCACTTTCGGACATTTTTTTCATTTTCTCAGATTTGTCGGTAGTTCCGTTTGATTTGATGATCGATTCCTCGATTTTCTTATTATCCATCATTTCATTGTTGCTTGGAACTGTTTCCACATCAATCACTGTGGTATGGCCGTTAGTTTCGGGATTTGGCGGAACATGTAGGGTAACTGGAACAACTGTCATTTGATCTTTTGGCCGAAGACCCACCATTTCTGCACTGACTTTCCACAAATAATCAGCCATTTCCTTGTTCCTTGCTTTCGGCAACACTGGACACTTGATGGTATCGAAATAGTATCCACCTGATGATTTTTCCAATGCTGGATCAAGCGCCAGTCGAAGGGTGGTCTGTGCTCCAGCCGTGGGTGACTTGAAGAAGAATCTTGTCACAGGACGTAGAAGGGATCTAAGAAAAAAAAAAAATAACTTAGCAAACAGATCTTCTCTATACATTTTTATATTTTCAACTCACTTTGTTCTTCCACTGATGATATGTCTTGATAGTTCGGTTTTCACAATACCGGGATGGCAGCAATTGACTGTGACTTGAGTGCCATGAAGCATTTCACTCAATTTTCTTGTGAACAGGATATTGGCGAGTTTACTCTGAGCATAGGCACCCCATTTGCTGTAGCTTTTTTCGAAATTCAAGTCTTCCTTGTGAATCTTTCCGAAAAGATAAATGGCACTGGAAACCACAACAATACGACTAGGAGCTGACTGTTTCAAAGACTCCAAAAGTAGATTTGTCAGCAAGAAATGTCCCAAATGATTGGTGCCCAATTGCAAATCGAAGCCATCTTTTGTTGTTCCTTTCGGACAGGCCATAACTCCGGCATTGTTGATTAGAATGTCTAATTTGGGTTCTTCCGCTAAAAATCTTCAAGGAAAATGAAATCTTAGTCCAGATATGTTTAAAAATTTAAGTGATTGTGATTTACTTGTCAGCGAATTTCCGCACAGACTCCAGGGACCCCAAGTCCAATGTGCGATTGAAAATATTTTCGTTTTTGGTCTTTTCGATGATTTCCAAACGTGCGCCCTCACATCGGACTGGATCGCGACATGCCATGTAGATTTTCGCTCCACGACTAGCTAGTTCCAAAGCAGTTTCTTTGCCAATTCCGGTATTGCAGCCGGTGATGACCACCACTTTGCCATCGATGCGATTCTTTTTGCGATAAAATGGTCCTTGGACAATTTTTCTGGAAAAAAAAAAAGAACATTATAATGCTGTTGAATACTCAGAATAGGCCTAATTCTGGAACTTCCCCACCACCAAAAGCAAAATCAATATTGTCTAGTTTCTCTGATAGTAATATAGCTCGAGGATGTATCAAAATATTATTTTAAGGAGAATTACTCTCGTAGTCGGTACGGAAGTAATTTATACTGCAAAGCATGGATACATTTTTTAAAATCAAGTTGCTCTCAATACCGTCGACAGCTCAACAATTTACAGACGTGAACCCAGAAAACGTTGTCCCAGTAAACAATTTATTGACAGTTTATGGTAAAATCTCATAGCTTTTTATTTTATAATTAAAGTAAAAAGAATAGGGCCTAAATGGCTGCCTTGAGGAATACCAATAACAGATTTCTGTCAGGAACAATTTTCGGGCTGGATTTAAATCAAGAATCTCTTTACTGACATACATTTTCCTGTACGACCTGTCAGACTGATTCCAATGATTGGTTTCAATGACTGCTTTAACTGGCCTCTAAGTCCTTAAATTATGAAATAGCTAGCAAGAAAGTAACCTATCAACGTTTTATTTGTTTCCATTATTTGTTAGTCAAGAGAATCACAGGTTAAAGCACAGCATTTTTATTGCTTTAGCTTTCAGCAAACCCTAAACAAACAGAACCGGAACAAGATTGTCATTTTACTGTGTTACTAAGTAAAATTGTTTATTTGCCTAGTTAGGTTATGTTAGTTTTGCCGTTCAATTTTCCAATAAAACTTTCAAGGCTTGTCTATTAAACAAAACAGCTGTTAATAGTATTAAAGATAACCTATAGTAAGCCTTATCATGAGAAAATATTATTTATCACTCAACACATTGACATTGATACCAAAATAAAGGAAAAACAATAAAATATTCACTCGAATTGCGGAAAGAACATTTTGCAATTCTCTTTGCTCTGTTACCTATCTCAAATGCGAAATATTTAAAGCAATTCCAAATTTAATATATTTTTGTAATTACCTACTCTACATCTTGTTCTAGATTGCATAATTTTTGGTGAAAAATAAAAAAATTAAAACACGTTTTGTTTTATGTGATAACTGTTTGTTTTTATTACTTTTGTTATCGCAAAAAACAAAGATATAAAAAAAAGAAGAACAAACAAAAACATGGATCTGTATTGGAGTTCAAAAAACCCCCGGCTGACCAACCCACTTTTTGGTTGACATATGTATGTGATGTAAATGTAGAAATTTTACTTTTCAAAAATGTATTAAGGTTTTGTTTCATATATTCCCGGAAACACCATCAAAAACTGGTTGCACAAAATGTAAGTAATTATTCTTGTTTCTTGTTTTGCAAAATATATTATGAAAGGAATTTTTTATTGATTTGATTTTAACGTTGTTTTTCAATGACTGCATAACTGTATTTATCCAACTCTTTCAAAAAATAATTGAAGACCTATACTCAGTAAAACTCATAAGCTCATAAAGTGCTTCATAGGAGGATGAAATGACGGTATTACTATCAAATTCAATTTTTCGTTAATAATCCTTTAGGTTGATTGCGAATCGCGTTAAAATAAGTTAAATTTTAACGTTTGATTATAATTTGACACTAGCGTGGTGAATAAAATTGATTAAAACTTACCAAACTGGGTTAAAATTTGACGTTTCTCATGAGCGATAGAGAAATGTGCTTCTATTCTGTTGTTTTGTTCTTTTATATTATTTTATTTAGTTCCTTGTTGTAATGCGAAATACAAAATTATTGTCTTTTCTTTTGAAAATGTAGAAAATAGTTTTCAGTGTTACCACACTAAATAAATCAACTTTTAAAAATGTGAATTCATGTTTGAAGATTTTATACTGTTCTTTCAAAAAATGAAATTGATTTTATTTAAAGTTGGGTTTTGTACCCGAAATTATTTTACAAAGAAAAGGAAAATCATTTTTTGTTGAGGGAAATTTCTTAATTCTTAACAGAAATGTTGGTTAAAAAATTTTCTTTTAACGCAATTATAGCAAATGGCTGAAATTGATTCTATTTCAAATTATGTTCAAATTTAATTAATGGTAGAATTTTAACTCAATTCACACACTTTGGCTGTGTGTTAATTGCGTTAAAATGTGTATTGTAGGTAGGTAGAAATGGCTGTCCTACTTAGCGTAGGACACAATTAGCGCTGAGTGCGGCCGTTTTGATACCAAACCTCGTGAGATTCTAAATAGATTTAAGATTGGGTTGTGGTGTGTATGTTTCCGCACTGTACAACCTTTATATAATGTTGTATTATTCTCCTTCGCTACGGCCATATCATAGTGCCATTTAGTTGAGGGAGAGATAAGGGGGTTGGGCTAAAGCCCACTTTGTGTTATTGAGGTATGAGATCAAATCTTGATTTTGAAATCGGAGAGTTCCTCAATACCGTTGAAGAAATCTTTCTACCTAATGGCAAAAGAAAGTGTGAAAAACCGTTTCTTTTTCGTCCTGGTTCTCCATCGACGGCAGGAAAGAGTTATGTGGTAATACCCAATTTTGCCACATGCTTCCCTATACGCCAATACCCTGTGCAGGTAGCAACAATCTGGCCTATGTCATGCCTTGGTTTGGAAATTAAAATTGATTGATTTGGGTTTGTTATAGGCGGGCCAGATTTTCCTAGATATAATGCAACTCGTTTAAACTATTCCACCTTTGATTTACTTCTGATGTGTATTTGGTCAGGATATCGCCCTTCACAACACCAAGAGGGGGAGTGTGAGTGTGAAGGGGACTGATCCTTTCCCTAGCGAGCTCATATTCTGCCTTCTCATTTCCCTCAAAGCCCCTATGGCCCGGATCCAGGGACTAGAGTGAAGAGTTCAATCGAGTTCCTTGAGGGCCTCTCTGCATTGCTGGACCAGTTTAGAGGATGATAAAGCTGAATCGATGGCCTTATTAGCAGCCTGATTGTCTGTTGTATAGCTGCATTTTGGTTCGGTCGGATATCTTTAGGGTCATACAGCTTCCCTTATCGCTAACAATTCTGCCTCGAATACACTGGTATAAATCTGAAAGTCTAAATCGAATTTTGAAATCTTTAAGATTTCGCAGAAGACACCTGCACAAACACCGCAATTCATCTTGAAACCATCGTGAAGATATTTTTTGTCCGAAGTCTTTCGCCACATGCACATCCTTCGTCCTAATCGATTTTTGACGGGAACAGACTCTATAAACTTCTTTTATGTGCTTTGGATTAGGGATGCAGTATCGGGGTTGTGGTTAGGAGTGTTGATGGTAGCAAGCGTGTTTGGGTTGCAGTGCCGTAGGGGTCTGGTTTTCCCGCAGCCTATATTTGATAAAGAGGTCAATCGGAAGAAGGTCAGGTGACGTTTAAGTGCATCGTTGGACAGGCCCTGATTGCCCCTTGATATCGCTACGCAATCATTTCTCTGTACTGTATATTTGTTTAATATGTAAGCTTTGCTGAGAGCTGGCCAACCAAACAATGGAACATAAACAAGTATCGGTTTTTACACCCGCTGTGTATGTCCATTTTATCATTTTTGGACCTGGAGGCCCCACTTTTTTGCCGAAGGTTTTGTGGCAGGCGTAAAGCACACACGCCTTCCCCACCCGTTTTTCCAATGCTTTCGTATTATTTTGGTGTTAGTATTACGCCCAGATTATTTTAGCATGGATGTCAATGATAGTGTTTGACCGTTTAACCGAGGTAGAGTGCAAAGGTGGTACCTTAGTGGTGAAAAGCATCAACTCGGTTTTGTTATGTTAATACCTAGTCCCACAGCTATAGTCCAGATGCTACATTCCTCAAAGCCATATTAGTGATATCACTGATCACGCTTGGAAATTTCCTGCAAACAAGAAATGACCAAATCATCGGCGTACGCAACCGATTTCACTCCGTTACTCTCGAGTTTACAAGAAATGCTGTTTATGAAGCCATAAAAGAGGGAGGGACATATTTGTGAATTTTGGTACATCGTTGAATATCCTAACTTGATTGAATCTCTTAAGTACTTAGCATGGAATATTATCCATCTTCTAATGTACTTGTCAACACCGAAGTCTGCAAGTGATTCTGCGATGGATTCAGTTAGGACATTATTGAAAGCTTCTCTACATCTAAGAAGGTAGCTAGTGTAGGTGGGGTAGGGACGTTGTTTAAACTTGACACTAGCGTAAAAATATCAAATTACCGCAGCAAAATCGAGAAAAATAAATAGAGTTTATATGTTACCTTGAGTAACTTTGTTGTTCTACCCGAAATTATTTTACTTGGATAAATAAAAACATAATTTTTAGGGAAATTCTTTATATCATGAGGGAAATTTTTATTTCTACGCAAAAATTTTGGTTAAAAAAATCCCTTTTACCGCAATTCACACAGCAAATGGCTAAATTTGATCCCAATTTTAACCAAACGTCAAGTTGTAATACACATTTTAACGCAATTCATACACGGCCTTAATTAACAAATCATTGAACTAATGTCGTTTTCTAATGGACATCCAGAAGCATTCGGAAGAGTCCAGAAAGTATATTGCAATATGCATTTAGAACTAGACTTTGACAGTACTTATTGACTTTTGTAGAAGAGCAGTAACTCTTTCGTTTTGAAGATAGAATCGTTCGAAGAATGACACATACATCATAACACGTTCCATTGAACGTAGAAGAAACGTCAACAAAAAACCAATGGAAAACGACATAATGGTTGATTTAATTACGTTTAAGACTTTTTTTTTAACTCTTTTGCTTTCTCTCTCACTCATTTTATAACTTACATTCTCAAATGAATTTTCAATATTTTCATTATTGCACAAGCAGAAGTAAAAGTATTATTTTTTTTTCAATTTAAATGAGAAAGGAATCAAATAAACAAACCACAAATTATTGGCGATGCGTTTGTGGAAAATTAAAGAGTCAATTGACGTCTTAATGGTTACCTGCGAGACGTGAAAGAATTTAAAAGCAAATTTGTAACCACTGAATACTGAATGAAAGGATGTGAGTTAGGGTTTTTTTTCTTGTTATAACAATCAATGATGCAAATGTGTGTAGTTTTTTCTCTTAATTTGTTAACAAATACTAATTGCTTTATCGGGTGACTTTAAATTGCATTTAATTTGCTTAAGTTCGACCAGATTACACTAGCAACTTTTTCATAACTATAATAATAAATTGGAATAGTGATATGAATATGATATGATACAGGAGAAAGTTAGTCTCTTATTAGGTACTTGCTCAGTATTGTTCTAACCAAAAAATTGTATCACCCTGTTCACACTTATGAGTCAAACTATAAATTAACACGTTTAACCGATTGGTTTTTAGTAAAATTTGATATTTTAATTTTGTATACCTACAATATGTAAATTATTCTCAAGAATTCCACTTTCTATCTGGGAATGAAGTCTCTTTCGGCTTTATCAAAAAACCAAATCAATTATTATGCAACTCTACCTTTTTCTTGACTAAGTTAAAAACACACATAATATTTTATAAGAAGAAAGAGCTTATGATGGGAAATATCTACAGACACGTGGTTTATGTTTCATAGCTAAATTACTGAAGGAATTTTGTTGACATTATTTAGGTATTTTGTTAACTACGGAGAATTCCATTTGGAAGAAATTTATGTTAATTTGTTGGGATTTTTTGATTTCTTTTTATTTTCAATCAACATTTACATAATTTTGTGTGAGGCAAAAGCTAATGAAAAATAGGATGTTTTGGTATCTAAAGTGCGTTTTAAAATTTATTTTTAAACATTTGTCTACACTTGTTATTTTTAGAAAAATGTTAAGTCATTTTTCTAAACACCGTTTTATGGTTGCTTGGTCTTAACGAAAATAACGAAGGAAAATTTGCTCTACCAGTCTTAGTCTTCAATAAATTTAATTGTTTTATAGTTTACTAGCAGTTGCCCGCGACTTCGTCCGCCTCTACCTCATCCACCGGCCAGATGTGCGTATTCGACTTGGGCATCATGCCCGCATGGGAATTTTGTTGCGAAGTTATTTTATAACAAAAAATGATTCTCGTTTAAAGCGAAAGAGAGTCTCTTCGCCTTTAAATCGGAAATATAATTTTTCCCGTTTTAGCTGCACCTTTCACTGATGCTTTGCTCTTATTATTCGTAACTTATAAGCATAACGTTGTATAGCTATAAATGGACTATTCAACACAAAAAGAATTATTCGATTTAATTTAGTAGTTCCTGAGATCAGCACGTTCAAGCAAACAACAGAAGCCTTCAAAAATGAATATTTTTGCCATTTTTTCCACATTTTTCACTGACGCTTCGCTCCTATTGGTATAATACGTTCAAGCCTTCAACGATAAATGGACCATCAAACATTAAAAGAATTGTTCAATTTGATTAGCAGTTCCTGAGATAAGCGCGTTAAAACGCAGGAAAATCAACATTTTTTGCAGTTTTTCCACATTTTCCACTAATTCTTCGCTCCTTTGGTGACAGCTTAATGTTAAGTAGCCTAAGCCTTCCTCGATTAATGGACTATCCAACACAAAAAGAATTATACCATTCGAACCAGTAGTTCCAGAGATTACCGCGTTCAAACGAACAAACTCTTCAGCTTTATATATTAAGTATAGAGGATAGATTTATGGTTGTAAGAAAAACACCTACTCAAATCGTGTTGGTTTTAATAGTTAAATCGTGAATTAAATGTGGATGGAGGATGTAACAAGCAAATTATGCCAATGCAAAACCAAATAAAATATTGTACACAAAGTTCAACGGAATCCACGCATCTTCGTCAGTATTCATCAATCAAAGATCATAAAGACAAACCAAATCTGATTTTTACGTGATTTTTTGACGTCGGCGATTTCAAATGTCAAATTTTCCCAAACAATATCCAATGGATTTCCCTACAAGGAGAACTCTCACCATAAATCACTCCCACATTTTTTTAAAGGTTGTCGGTGTCTCAAAAAAAAAAAATGTATTATAATTTATCAATTTTCTGAACCTCCTTATCTGTCTGGGTCTGTCTCAAGCCATTTTTTGTGATTTCTAATTTGAGTCATCAAGCTTATAGAGCGATAAGTCGTTGAGCTACACTGAACCTTTTAAGCTTTCAAAAATAATGACACATAATGATGACAAAAAAAAACAACAGTAGTTAAACTATTATGGTACTAAGAAAAAAAAATTTATTTGAAGCATTTTTGTCTTTAAATACATCCTAAAGTAGATCCAGAGGTTAGGTACGTTGTACGTAACATTTATTATGTTTATGACTTTCCATTTTGATGACAACGCAAAATTACGAAAACAAAATAATAACAATCATCGCCATCGGCGTGGAAAAGAAAATTCGTTCATAAACGTATAAACTTCAAATTTCGTGGTGAACAGAGCATGTTTATTTGCTTATGCAATTTGGGCAGGAAATTTGAGGAAAAGCGCATGGTTGATCACGTGGTTATTTTTGTTAATTTCTTAGAGACTTGAACAATTATATTGTGATGTCGTTTTGAGAACAAGTACCCATGTACATTTTTAAGAACTGGGGAAGACTTAAGTTTGTAACTATTTACTCAATTTTCATTTCTGAATGATTTTAAAAAGTTTTCGAAGCCATGATGGAAATTTAGGAAAACATTCGTTTTCCAATTTTGAGCGAAAACAATTTGAATGTGTCTGTATGTCTGCTTTTACTTAAATATTTTTAGTATTTGAGCTTTGGAGTATTTTCAATAGATCTAGGTACTCCTAAGGCATTTGTGCGCATTTGCTAACCTGATTAACCCAACACACGTTCAAAATTACGTAAAATATTGAACTTATTCATCGTTTCTATTCTCAACCAAACGTGTTTCCAATCAATCTGCTTTAATTTATTTTGTTGCTTATGGCGAAAACGTAATTGCGATTTAGAACTTTTTTTATCTGAATTTTTCAAATGAGATTCATCAAAGGGACAAATTATTGAAAACGACCTTCATACATATTGGAATATAAAAAAAATCTATCTGAAACGAAAACAAAAACAAAAGATAAAACATAAGGTGCCAGAGCATGTTAACCATGTTTTTATTCATGTGTTACTAATTGTAATGTATTGTACTTAATGTGCTCAGTCATGCATGGCAATTTTTTGTACAGCGGTACACATAATAAACAAATGTTTATTTTAAAAAACAAAATAATCCCCCCTTTAAAATTTTTCAATCCTCAATCAACGAACCAATCGTTGTTATGCGATTTAAAGGTACATCTCGTAAATTTGCATTTTTATCACTGGTTGTTTTTGTTACTTAGATTTTTCTTACAAATGTACGCATACGAATTTAGAATGTTTCAATTCAATTACTTAACACAGAATAGCGAAGGATTAAACCCTTGTTCTTTTGACTTAGAGCCCATTTTTCAATCATCGAATAAAAATAAAAATAACAAACTGGCAAATAAACTTATCTGAGTATTCATCGGTTGAATAAATTAGAGCGTTTTTTGTCAGATAAAGTCTATCTGATAATTGAAAAATCCAATATTTGGTTATTTGTCGAACAAACACCATTTGCCTGTTTATCTGACGATTGAAAATCGTCTCTAAGGAAAAGGCTATTCAAAAATAAAATTTTTCTTCACTGACGTTTACTAGGGAAGAAATAAACATACTTTTTTAGCCGTGTTATTTTAAAGCACACAGTAACCAGCACAGCAAAATTTCCCTTGGCAAAGAACAACAGACGTGTTTTAATAGGTACTCAGTAGCCAGCACAGTAATCAAGTGCGAATTAAACGCTCCAACTCACTTTATCTGTCAAATTCAATTTGTATGCCAACATAAAACGTCGCAAAACGGACCTGAAGGTTGCGCCTCGGACTAAAAAGAAATAGCAAATACTGAAATACTTTGACCTAAGATAGTTCATAACTAAGATAAGCTCAGATCATTAGATTTGCTTAGCAAAATAATTCTTATTAACGCCATCAGCGCTGTCTTCATTTCATCTATCGCCGGCACAACTGTCATATTTTTACTGACTGCAATCCAAATTGTTGTTACTTGCCAAGGGAAATGTTGCTGTGCTGACTACTGAGCAGTGAAAAAAACACGGCTACTATTCAGTAGACAGCACAGCAAAATTTCCCTGGGTAAACAGCAACACTTTGGATTGCAGTCAATAAAAAGGCCAGTAAAAAAATTACAGTTGTGCCGGTGGCGATAGAACTTATAACTATTGAAATGAAGACAGCGCTGATGGGGTTAAAAAGAATTATTTTGTAACGCGAATCTATTGATCTATGCCAAGAACTATCTTAGGTTGAAGTATTTGCTATTTTCCTTATTCGAGACGCAAACCTCAGGTCAATTTTTCGACGTTTTATGTAATGTGGCTTTTCTTGCAACCAAGAAAAATTGCTACTAAGATTCAATGTTTTTTGGCGTGTAAGAAATAGGCAAAAACGTATCAATCCCTTTTTTGATTGTCTGCGTTTTCTGGTAGCTGTTAAATCGTTTTGAACATGATAATCACAACAATAGAAAACTCAGAAATGTCAAACTCGTAGTATATGTGTACAATCCGTGCATAAATATGTGTAAATCCGTTTCCAAAAATAGATTCGAGAGAAATTATCGAAGGATTAATTAAATTTCTTTGTGAAATAAACGTGTTAAAGAGGAAAAATGATGCTTTTACGTCACGGATCAATCCTTGGGTTGTAAGAAAATCCACATAACTTTTGCCATAGCAATTGAATTTGGCAGTTAGAGTGAGTTGCAGCGTCTTATTCGCACTTGAATACAGTGCTGGGTTCTGAGTAGTGAAAAAACGCGTTTTTTGTAAGACTGCCTTTCTATCAATTCGTTTGATGGCACCACCATCGGTTGCCATATTTATTTAGTAAGCACAACAACGAATCGGTTTTCAAGTAACAACAAAAAATTTCCAAAGGGTATCTTTGGTTATCGTCCATGACTATTCCGGGAACAAATTATTTTAAATTTAATTTATGGAATAAAAGGTGATTTTTAGCTAATCACGACTATACAAGGAGATATGTTATTGTAATAAGGGAATTATACATTTTTTTTAGAAAAAATGCTTCGGATCTTTTGACAAAAAAAAATTAAATTCCTTTTGTAAAGCTTAATTCGGAGACATTAGTTCAAGCTCAAAACAATATGTGACAGCTGACAGCCAAAAATATTCCTTACCTGGAATATTCAAAAAATTAAAAGAGATATATAATTGCTTAAGAGGTCAAATACCTCAACCCGATCAATATGCTTTTCAACAGTATTAAGAGTTCTGGTATACCTACCTACTATTTAGATTTAACTTTTTTTAATTGCATCTAAAATGGAAAACCACAAAAACGACTCGAATCCCAACCACTTAATTATAATGGAGAAACCCAATGAATCTCATTAACAAAAAATTAACTAAGGTATCCATTTCATCTCATAGACACAAGAAATGCACCTTTATGATTTCACTTTTTTATTTTCGAGCATTGGTTAGAGGGTCGGACCTCTTGTCAAGTCAAAGAGCATCAGAGAAAAAGAAACAATAAAATTTCCATAGAGTGCATCCATAATTATAGAAAAAAAAGCAACAAGCCACACGAACATGACCCATAAAACAAACTCATGCAAAGATCTTCAGTCATTGTTTATTTTCCAGTTTTTTTTTCTTAATTACCGACTATGGGTGATGCACTGTCTATATTTTCTACCAACAGTGTCTGACAGCTCCATGCAACCCACTAATCTTGCAACAGTCCAATTTGGGAGCAACATACATTAACTTTCTTTTCAAATGAAGTTGAGAAGAAACACATAAAAAATAATATAAAAAAAACAATTATTACAGAGTCAAACAACAGCGCCACCTACCTAAGAATTTTCGAAATCATTGCTGTGCCAATGTGAGCTATTTGACAGTGATTTGGCACTTGATTACCGCTACTCCAACACCAAATTAAGTACACAATCACTTTGTGGATCATAAATGAAGTGCGACGCGACACGACAACAACACTGACAGCAGGAGACGGGTAAGTTCAAAAACTTTGGTCTGAATTGATTCTTTGGTAAAGATAGCGGGGTACTACCTCAATTCCACGCGACAGTATGGACAACGTACAGAAACTATGCAACACGACGGCACGGTTGTTCGCGAACTAAACTGAATCTGGGCCAAACGCCATGCCATTGTACGAATAAAACACTGTATTGCCTCAGCTCTTTCTTTCTTCTTGTCGCAACAACTTCCGTTGCTGTAGTTCGGAGTTTGGTTTGGTAGTTTGCAGAAGTCAGGTTTACTTTCTTTCTTTGCCTCGATTCGATTGACGTGGTTGCTGATGTCTTCGAGGATGGATAGTCTGTTGATGGTTCGTCGAAATAACATTCCATCAAAGAGAAAGAAACAAGCGCGAACCAATACAAATAACAATTGATTTGAATCCGAATTTTATTCATTTTTACTTTCATACTTCTTTCGAGTTGCAGGCAAATGAACACCGGCATTCTCTCACACGATCAACCATTGGAGACTTCAGCTTTAACGTTTACATATTTTTATTACATATAAAGAAAGAAATAAAAACATAAGAAAAGAATGAGGTGAATTTAAATTTAAGGCGTGTTGTTGATGGAGCAACGGCAAGTGGAATGACTTAAAGGAAATCACATAACTGTCGATGTCGATAGAGTTCATGTTTGGATCGGATGTGAAATTTTGAATTGATGAGAAAAGACTTGCCAACGTACAATCGTAGATGGCGCTGAACGTGCTGCAATTTATGATCGTGCCGCAGAAGGGTTAAACTGTCTGAGATTAACCGCTTCAGGTGGGTAACCTCGAAGGCAGGATATACGAGTTTGTAGAGGTAAACTCTAGTAAGCTAGATGTTGAACTTGATATTGGGGGATCAGTTGACTGTTTTGTTTGTGATCGTGACGCAAAATCAATTTAAAAACCAAATGTAATGGTTATAGGAAAAAAATAGATCTAATTTTTGATGTAAGTTTTGGTAAATGTAAGAAGGTTAGGAACAAAAAATAAGTTTAAACAATATGCTGACAATTTACTGTGATTGATATTTTAGCCGTGTTTTTTCACAACTCAGTAGCCAGCACAGCAAAATTTCCCTAGGCAAGCAACAACAATTTGGATAGCAGTCGATAAAGGCCAGTAAAAAATGAAAAAAGAAAACAGTTGTGCCGGCGGCGATAGAACTTTCAAATATTGAAATTAAGACAGCGCTGATCGCGTTAACAACAATTATTTTGCTACGCAAATCAAATGATCTGAGCTTATCTGAGTTATAAACTCTCTTACTTACTTACTTACTTATGGTGGCGCTACAGTCCAGGTCGGACCATGGCCTCACCCAACAAACTTCTCCAGCCAGCTCGTTCCCTGGCTACCTGTCTCCATCTTCGCACGCCAAGTTGGTTCAGGTCCTCTACCACCTGTGTGCTCCACCGGAGTCAGCGGTCTTCCTCTTCTGCGACGTCCTTCCGGGTTGGATTCGAAGACTCTACGAGCCGGAGCATTATTTTCCATTCGCTCAACATGACCCAACCATCTAAGTCGTTGGACCTTAACTTTTCTGGCTAGGTCAGTATCGCTGTACAGCTCGCATAGTTCTTTGTTGAATCTTCGTCTCCATTCTCCATTAATGCAGACAGGACCAAAAATCACTCCAAGAATTTTTCTCTCGAAGCAGCATAAGGCGTTTTCATCAGATGTTTTCATAGTCCATGTCTATGCACCATACATGAGGACCGGGATGATGAGGGTTTTGTAGAGTGTCTGTTTAGTTGCTCGAGAAAGGACCTTACTAACTCAATTGACTTGAGCAGCGGCGATTGGCAAGAGTTATTCTTCGTTTGATTTCAGCGCTGGTGTTGTTGTCTAAGTTGATAGGGGATCCAGGTAACAAAATCCTTAACTACCTCGAAGTTAAATCTGTCTATGTTGACGTTCTTTGACGAGACGTCGATGTTGGTAGTCCTTTCTTGTCTACAGCATTAAATTGGTCTTGGCCTCGTTAACCGCTAGACCCATCTTCCTGGCCTCCATCTCAAGGCTCACAAACACAAACATCACACTGTGTTCTTCCAACTATGTAGTAGCTAGACGGACTTTTGAAAGAATGTGCCTCTGGTGTTGACATTGGAGCTTTGCACAATCTTTTCAGCAATGATGTTGAAGAAATCGCATGATAACGCATCGCCTTGTCTGAAACCTTTTTTGACATCAAAAGCGTCCCTTAGGTTTTTCTGACCATGATGGAACAGCGTGAATTTTCCATTGTCATCTTACACAGACGGATGAGTTTTCTGGGATGCCAAAACTAGACATTGCTCTATATAGTTGGTCTCTAAGACTCTCTATATAAACTCCCTTAGGTTGAAGTATTTGCTAATTTTTTTTATAATCCGAGGTTCAACCCTTAGGTCCATTTTGGGACGTTTTATGTAACATATTCCATACAAATTGAATTTGACATATATTGTGAGTCAGAGCGATTAATTCGCACTGGATTAATGGCTGGGTACTGAATAGCTACTGAATACACATGACGTGTGTGAATTTAGGTTTCAAAGCTATCATAAAATGCAGATTTGTTCAATTTTTGGACTCATATCAACCAGTAAGCTCGACTCGAAATAGCTGAATGCTGATTTATGACTGTCTGTGATTTATGGTTTTCAAAATTCAATATGATTTCAAAATGGCTTACAGTTGATTGTTTTTTCATTGGAATTCATTTTAAAATTGACTGCAGTCCATTGCTTTTTAAAGACGAGTTTACACAGATTTTCACATCCATTTTCAAACGCATTTTGAGTTTGACAGTTGTTGGATCCTATAAATCGTGTGTGGAGTAAATTTGTGTTAGCTGGTGACGATACATTCACAAAAAAATTATTAGCTTCTTATCTTATTTCTAAAAATGCAAATGCAGTCGACGCAAAATGGTTCAAAGGAATTTGTTCAAGAAACAATTTTTAGTCTTGAAATTTAGCTGACTTTTTGTCAGAGATAAGAGGAAGATATTAAACTAAGCTGTCAAGAAGGATTTACCTTAACGCTCTAATTGACAAACGGTGACATTGAACGCGTGTTATTAACAAATAGATACATTCATACCGTTACTCAAAATGACGGAATATAGGGAGTAAAATGTAAGTCAATTTCCAATCTCCTTCTTTCTCTAATCTCTGCTATACAAAAATACAACTGGTAAATATTTCATTTAAGAATAATTATTGTTTATTATTATACAAGAAAGTTAAAAATCGAATGTCTTATGAATTAGTAATAAAAAGACGAATGAGATGAATTAAACAATAGCAAAATTATATTTCTTGAAGATAGCGGTTCAACTTTTGAGGCAAACATACCAAGTTGTTTTTCAATATTCATATATTTTGACTTTTGGACACTCAAGTTGCCCAGTTAACTTCAAATACCAGTTTTTAATTAACCGGAAAATGGTTCATGACTAAACTCAATTTAAAAACGTAAATATCGTTCAAATTCCATCTCATGATCATTAAATAGTTAAAACTAAACAACTAATTAACCTTTGACTCAACAGCTACCATACCAGATAGAAAAAATGATAAGAATATTTACGTCTAATTACTACGATGTCATTAAAACGAAACGCTTTAGAGTATGTACCTATATCGTTTGAGTTCAGGGTTACTACTGATAAATCTCTAATCTGAAACGTTTAAAAATAAAATTCAAAGCACAGTTCTCAACGCCTTTAACATTTTACCATCTCACTCCCTCTCTTCTAATCTGACATATGTGCAATATTGATTTTCACACTTGATCAGCGACTTTCCCTATCACATTTACGTGTTAGGCAGACGTACCTGATTATAAACAATAGCAAGGCAACACCCAAAACAATTGCCACTATTAACGCCGTCCACTCTAGTGGCCCACTGATGCATCTGTCATCTTCGGCCGCTTGCTTTTCCATTGTCGCATTCGACATCTTTAAAACTCTTGAGAGTTCACTTTTACAATTTCTTTATTTATAAATCTTAAGAAAACAATCAAAACACTCAAACAAAAAGAAAACACTAAGACGTAAAGAAACAAGTACGAAATGCCAACGAAGTCGAAAGTATTTATCACGTACGATCGATCGGATTAATTGTAATGAAGGAGAGAAAAAAAAAGAAATCGTCAGATCCTATTATTTTATTTTTTGTAATTGTCCGAAAGATATTTCGAGCTGCCCAAATTGTCGAACACAAAACAGAGGAATTGAAATTGTATTGATTATTCTTTTTTTTTCAAATAAAACCGCTTTTGGGGAAGGGTTCTTTCCGGCCGAGATAATTTTTCTAGAATGATTTTGATGTACGCGGGTTAACCTACGATCAGGTTCAGCATTCAATCGAAACTGAATGCGGCTCAAGGTAGTGCAAAGTCAACAGCGCGCGCCTTAATGATGGCTGCTGCCTGCTGAGTTGGTGGTCATTTTGTTTAGATGCCGAGCGGTGTGGTGGGTAGAGCGGGATAGATAGTTGTTGTTCGTTTGAGCCCGGCTTTAGTTATAGACTTTTGGCTGACGAGAGGGGCTTACGGTGATTAATTTGTTGATCTTTCAACGTTCGTTCATTGTAAGTTTGATTTTGTTTTCTTTTGATATTATTTTTCTCAACACGTCGCGAAAGGAGTGTACATGGCTTATCGTCTGAGTGTGGTTTCAAAGCCCCGCTTTCGTCACCCTACATCATCGACAACGATCGACGGCATGATCGTCACCAGTTCACAAGTCGAAACGATGACAATAACCATTATGAGTGTATGAAAACGATTTTTGACATGAGGTGTGTTTGGAATGCATGAATGGATTTGACTAATTTTATGTATTTTGTTGATTTGGAACTGGAGAATCGAATGGAAATTGGTTAAACTTGATCAACATGTCGCAGGAAGTTGCTGCTTTAACCGTTAATAAGCAAGGTCCATTTCTTTCTTGCTTTGAATTTTTGTCTACTATAAAGACCATACTCGATTAATGACATTTATGTCACATTTGACGGTTCCAAACATAAAATGTCATAATGACATAATATTAGACCCAATTTACGTTTTGGACAATTTTTTATTGTTCAAAGCGCCAATATTTCCCCTTTAGAACAAGTTAAGATCTTCCCCTGGTCGATAAGTGAGCATTTAGCGCAATATGTCGAAGTTGTGGTAGGAGTACTGATGCGGCAGACACTTTATTTGGACAAGTTCGCCCAATACCAATAACCGCCACTCAAAAATATGCGTGTTTTATTTTCATCGCTTTTTGCATCATGAACCGTGAAATATTTAAATATTGAACGAGTGTGTGCATTGCTTATGGAATATTTAAATTAGATTTTATTATGTCTGCTTGCACTTAAGACAGTACAAACGGCAAGTATTTTGTTTGTTATTTTGGTATAGGTAATTGCAAGAGTTTGATTTTGGAATGCACAAACCATACAGTGAATAAATTTTAGAGTTATCAATCAAGAGAATTGTTGTCAGTTGACAGGACTATAAGTTTGAAAGTGATGGATGGGGGTGTACTTTTTCATAAAGAATGATGGGAACACGAAAGTCATTTCTAAACGTTTACGTTTTAGATTTAATGTAAGATTTTTGTAGCTGCTGATATAAGAGATGATTGGATGAAATAACTTCAAATTGAAAGAAATTAATCAAGTTTCAAAAATAAGATTAGAAATCAAACGTTATAAGCCCCGTCTTCACACGTAACGACAATTTCAGAAGTTTTTTGACGTCTACTTAGCCTGCCTTTTTCTTGTCCTAATGGCTGATAATGACAATTTGTATTGAACGAAACGTGCTTTATCAAAAGAGTGTCAATTAATTTATCGTCTTTTCTCTCTTGAAAGTAAAAGAGAAATCAAATATTGTTTCCAACATCAATCAATTAACACATTTTACAATTTCAAAAATGCATTAATACAAAATCACGCTAATTATTTCTTATTTTTGATGTTGCGCTGATTTCATGTTTATAGAACCTCTTTCAATCTGACGTATTGGCCGCCATTAAGGTTCTAGTTGACTTGGCCTACAATATTGACAAAAGCATTGGCTTAAAATGACGTTTGAATCGTGACTGAAACGTCATTTTAAGCTAGTGTCACACTAATAGCGTTTTTTGGTCGTCCAGAACTGTTCCGAATGATTCTGAATTCGTTCACTTGGTACAAGATGACAGTTCTTGTTCTGGATAGAACAGAAAAAACGTTTCCGAATTTGAAGTCGGAATCAAAAACAGAATCACGCATACATGCACACATTTGCACATACATACTCGCCACCATGTTTACAAATAAAGAAAATAAAAATAATGTCATGTCATCTGCAATTCTGCATATAATGTTTTAAAAATACATAGACATGACATTCAACCATTAGAAGCAAAAAAAATGTGTTTGCATGTTCGTTTGGTATCCGGATTCAGACAGTTCTGTGTACCAATTCCGGATTACCAAAAAAAAAAAAAAACGCTATAAAGTTGTTAATTTGCGGACTATAATTTGCACCATTTTGTTTATATATTTTTTTTAATGAAACGTCAAGATGACAAAAATATTCCTGGATGAAATGTTTTTACATGAATGGCCTTGTTCTCTTTTGCCAATCTTTGAAGCATCAATATTTGTTTCTTTGGTATTTAATTAATCGAATAGTGTCCAGCTGTAAGCCAATGATTTATTATGTTTTTCAAAAGATATTCAATGTAAAATCAATTCCTATAACAAACAAGAATCGTTTATTTGTGCTAAAACAAGCTTTTCAATGAATTCAGGTATAAGTTTATGGTCAGTTTGTTTCTGTTAATAACAAATTAATGCAAAATTCCACAAGAACACTACTGCGCATTCGCATTCCTTGTTTACAATCGTTTTGATTGTTTTATTTTCCCATCAGTCAAGCTAGCACACGAGCAACAGTCAACTCGGAGTGGAACAAATTCCATTTGAACCGCAATCCATCCAAACATCTAATTGTTGTAAGCCCCAGCATAAGTTTCAAGTCGAGGGACTGGTTTAGTGTTTGTAAGTATGCATGGTCCAAGCACCCTACTTATCATCGTTTGCAATCTTCAACACACACCACAAACACGCAAAGCTAACCGATCCGAGAGCCAGTGTCAGTCTTAGTTCACGACATCCAAAAAAACGAGTTTTCCCCCAACTGACCATATCAACAAAGAACTCAGGGTAGTTTGTATCTAAGCCAGTCTTGAGATACGTTCATTTTAACACTCTGGCCAAGACCTCATGACTCTTAATGGCACAAAACTCGAGTCGAGTGCAAGTTCAACTGATCGCCAGCATTCCTTAATTCTCTGGTTTATTTATTTGTTTGTAAAGGTGCACCAGAAGACCAGAGCTACCCAAAGTAGTTTAAGTGCTTAGAGCATATTCAGCCGCAAATCAGCCATGGTGGACCGTGAACAGCCTAGCATTCATGCCACTGCACAAAATGCACTCCAACAACTTGATGGTCGTGCTTGTGGTATAATATCCTTGGCCATGACCGTTTCTCGGTCAAATGCGGTTAAAGTCTTATAGGCATTTTGTAATGGCTTGTGCCTCCACTCCAAAGCCTGTTTTTGGCTTAACTCTAACAAAAAAAAAAAAAGGTGTTCGTTTCTTAGTTCAGAATTTCTGACTTGTTAATCAACCATGTGTGTGCGTGTTTTTGTGTGTATCTTGACTTTTATGGTAACGTTAAATGTTTGAGGAGCACCTTTTTGTTGGAATAGTTTTTGTTAGCTGAGGAATGCAGAGTCGTTGGATGGGTGATTTAGTTGTTGTTGCTGTCTTTCTTCTAAGCATTACAGTAGCGCAAAGTGTGGCTTAGTCGAGTTGTTCAAATCATTCAACGTCAACTTGGTGGTTATGAATAGGCTTATTAGAGGCTAGTCCCGGAAGAATGAAATTAGAATGAATTGTGGTGGTTTTACTGGCTTCCTTCTTGAGGAATTTAGTGTTTATGCAATTTTGGCACGATTTGTTGAACTTAATTGGACTAACGGGGGTCTATTTATGGACATACTAACAAGGTCGTAAGGAGTAGAATTTGCGGAATCTAGAAATAGTGGTTAGTGTATTCGACATTAATGGAATGGAATTGGGAGCTATTAAAAGTCAATTAGTCGGAAACATTCTTATTGTTTTCTCTGTTGGTTCGAAATTCGTTTTACCAACAATTTGACAGCGCATCACAGAAAATAGAGCTGACAAAACTTCCAAGAGTATCATCTGTCATGAAAAAGTGCTTCTCAACTTTGCCGTTCGGAATCGGCGTTAAATTGTAGGTCCCCTCAATTCTTCACACGCACCCAGAGAATTGTTGCTGAGAGTAAGCCACTTAGGCCTTGGCTCTTCAAGAGCTGTCGCGCCACTCTATTTATTTTTTGTTTTTTATTCTGAAAGGTGTGCTCGCAAGCAATGAAAAATGTTTTCTTTTACAGATTAGGAATGATTCGAAATAAAATGACGTCTCTCTTTCCAAAAGATGATATGTCAACGTATTGTATAAGAAACCAAACATAATTCTGAAATAGCTTTTTAAAAAAATGAAAAGGCTGAAAATCATAACCTGTGTGTTCCAAAATGTAGGATTTTCCGTTTCCTACTGTAATATTCCTACTTTGTCAAAAAGAATATGTAACCGCTGTTTAAAAACGATTATCGCTTCTACCATACGAACATACCTTCAACTCTTCTTGGCGCAGCTAGCGCTTTATTGTCCAAAGCGACCATTTTAGAAAGCTTCTCTGCTCTCTGTCAGGCTCAGCTGGAAAAGTGAAATGTCATAACAAATCAGAATTTCACATTTCATCGTAAACAAAAAGTTTAAAAATTATGTTATTGTCGAAGAGTTTTTTGAAAACTGCAATTTCGTTCCATTGTAAAAGGTATTTCAAACAATTTCCCGTCGGTATCAAACCTCATTTTGATTTGTCAACAGATATTTCTGTGGAAAGCCCACAGACAAATTCTACGATGTAATCGTCATCGGTGGCGGTCATGCAGGAACTGAGGCATGTGCAGCGGCTGCACGAATGGGAGCTCGAACTTTGTTGGTTACACATAAAAAGGAAACCATAGGTTAGTTTTGCGAACCTCGAAAATAAACATTACTCATGACATGTCTTGGATTTAGGAGAAATGTCGTGCAATCCATCATTTGGGGGAATTGGGAAAGGCCATCTAATTCGCGAAGTGGACGCTTTAGACGGTATCTGCGCTCGATGTTGTGATGTATCCGGTGTTCAGTACAAGGTTCTGAATCGTCGACGAGGTCCAGCTGTTTGGGGACCGCGAGCTCAAATCGATCGTCAGCTGTACAAAGCCGCAGTCCAGAAGGAACTCTTCAGCATTCCAAACTTAGACATTCTCTGTACTCCGGTTGAGGATCTTATTATTGATGAGTGTTCTCCAACTGACTGCTCAGAGACTGCACAAGTTAAGTGTAAGGGAGTTATTTTGCAGAACGGCGATCGAATCAAATCGAATGGAGTAGTCATCACAACTGGTACATTCCTGCGTGCACAGATCAACATTGGATTGACAGTACGTCCAGCAGGTCGAATGGGCGATGCTCCGGCCATTGGTTTAGCAAAAAGCTTGGAGAATCTCAAATTTCGAATGGGCCGTCTAAAAACCGGAACTCCTCCTCGAATCCTCAAGAGCTCAATCAATTACGAGAATTTAAGTATCCAGCTGGGCGATGACCCACCGACACCATTCTCATTCTTAAATGATAAAGTCTGGATTAAAGCCAAAGATCAACTACCCTGCCATCTCACTCACACGACATTTAAGGTAAACGAAATTGTCAAGGAGAACATGCATCAGAATCGCCATGTCACTGAAGAGATCACCGGCCCGAGATATTGTCCATCGATCGAATCGAAAATACTGCGCTTCGGTCAGAAAACTCATCAAGTTTGGCTAGAGCCCGAAGGGTTCAATAGTGATCTGGTGTATCCACAGGGCTTGTCGTGTACTCTGCCGGAAGAGCAACAAGTGCAACTGATTCACTCAATTGTTGGCCTCGAGAATGCCGAAGTTGCTTTTCCGGGCTATGGAGTTGAGTATGATTTCATTGATCCCCGAGAACTCTTCGTGACGCTGGAAACAAAACGTGTAGCTGGTTTGTTCCTAGCCGGGCAGATCAATGGAACCACTGGATATGAAGAGGCAGCTGGTCAGGGCTTGTTGGCCGGAGCAAATGCCGCTGCGAAGAGCTTAAACAAAGAACAAATGACTCTCAGCCGAACGGAAGCTTACATCGGTGTTCTGGTGGATGATTTGACTACTCTTGGAACCAATGAACCCTATAGAATGTTTACCAGTCGAGCAGAGTTTCGTTTGCTGCTTCGACCAGATAATGCCGATTTGCGTTTGACTGAAAAAGTAACTCTTCCTCTTTTCTTGAATTTTAAGGTATCTAATGACATTAATTCTTCTTTGAAGGGTTTCAAGCTAGGATTAGTTTCCCAAGAGCGATATGATCACATGTGCCGAACAAAGGCCAAATTAGACGAAGCAATCACAATTCTCAAGGATCTCAAACGTTCATCCAATCAATGGAGGTCTCTTTTCAATCTTCCCGAATCGAAAACTTCAATTCAAAAGAGGTTTGATTTCTAAACTTCATCCTAATCACCAATTCAAGCAATTTGAGTTTTTTCCGCAAATTTTTTAGTGCCTTTGAAATGTTAGCCATCCCTGCTGATGACATCTCTTGTCGCCAGATAGCCGAATTGGAGCCAGCTCATCTTGGATGGCTTGCGGAAGACGAACAAATTTCAAGTCGAATCAAAATAGAAGCGCTATACGACTATTTTGTCGTGGAACAGGCTAAGGACGTAGAGGAGGTGCGCCAGGAGGAACAGCTTATGATTCCAGCAAATATTGATTATTTCGCGTAAGTAGTTCTTTTCTTGTTGACTTGTTGATTGTTTAATGAAAATTGAAAAAAAAAAATAAAAAAACTAACGCAGCCGGTAGGATTCGAACCTACGCTCCCAGAGGGAATCTGATTTCGAGTCAGACGCCTTAACCACTCGGCCACGACTGCTGTGTGGATTTTGTGTCAAAGTGTCAATAAAAATGATGTTTCACTCCCGATTTATTCAAAATGAAAACAAAAAGATGATGGAATTTTAAAAAAAAACTTCTCAAACACGTGAAAATGAAAAAGTTAAAATTAACTGAAAGAACAGAAATTGCAGTTCCAACTTCATTAACTCGACTTTTTCATAAATGTTCCTTAACTTTCTGGATTGTTTTTTCGCTAAAAGGTTAATAAAATTACCAATATTGCTTGTTTCTTTTTTGTAGAAAATCTCTCAGCCTTTCTAACGAGGAACGGCAAAAGCTTACCATGATCCAACCACAAACTGTAAGTTAAAATCTTTTACATTTTGAAAATGTTGCCGTTTTGAGAATGAATTTATTTTTAAGATTGCTGCCGCTAGTCGAATTCAAGGTGTTACTCCGTCAACAGTTGTTCGACTTCTTAAATTTATAAAGCAAAGGCCACATAATAAACAATCGGCAGCAGTTAGAGTTGAATAAAAGCAGATCCTTCATTGGATTTTATTCTGTAAGACTTGTACATAAAAGTTCAATAGTTAAAGTTTTAATCTTGAGAAATGTAAAAAATAAATAAAAATTTTAATTAATAAATTTAATTTTTCAAGTTTTTCTATTGATAATTCAATATAAATGTCCTTAATTCAATTAAGGAATGTAATCTTCTTCCTCTGGAGATATGTAAAATCGTATTAACTAATTCCTGTTAACGAGAATTGCTCGTTTAAAAGACGACGACGGCAAAAGGCGCGCGACCAATAGAATCCGCCAACGTTGACATTCACGCTTTGGAGGATAGAAGCTTAAGCTTAACATAAGCCGTGATTTTTCACTGCTTGGTAACCAGCATAGTAATCATGTGCGAATAAAACGCCCCAACTCACTTTCTTTATCTGTCAAATTCGATTTGTGTGATAATTAGGTTTGTTCATTGAATAAGAAGTACAGGAAGCGGTGTTAGCTACATGTACAGTGTACGTGAGTGAAGCAACAAAAATGTCTGATGATGTCCATTTTTCGGGTATGTGCTGTCAATTTTTAGAGTATGTGCTGTCAAACTTTGACTTTGTTGTCAGTCGAGTTCAGGGGTGTATTATTTCTGTTCGTGATGGTAAGGCGCTGCAATTCGTTGAGTTCCCGTAGTGTGCACGGTTGTTTTGAATAGTTCTTCCATCGTGTTTCGAAACGTTTTTATTTGTTGGTTGTATTATAATAGGCGTAATAAACGTGATGAATTACGGATGAAAAATCAAGAAAATGTACTGAAAAATAAAAAAATTAATCATTAAAAACCGTGCCGTGCACCTTTAGCGTTAAAACACCATGCTTCTTAAAAAAAGAATTGAGATTGAAAAAAAAAAGTTGAAGCGAAATCGATGAAATCATGACTCAATCAAATTTCGTTTGGTGCCCCTGAGATTAACTATTCAACTGCAGACCAGCCCTGTTGTAATGCGTTTGTGTTTGTGAAACTAACACTACTTAGAAAATTGCTTCAATTCTTGTTCATAAGACCCCTTCCTGTACTTCTTATTCAATGGGTTTGTTCGATGTGCGCTCTGGGTCGCTCTGTGGCGCTCTGATTTCGCACTGAGCTGTTCGATGTCGTTCTTTTTTCGCCCGCTGCATTTCCACCGTTTTCTATGTGTATTCAGTGCTCGGACCGGGAGCGCTCTTAATCGCCCAAGTTTTTTTCGGGGCAAGAATTTCGGAGCTGTTCGAATGAGCTGTTGCTATACAACAAAGGGAAAAAAACAGAACATAACTTACGCGTTCGATGTGAAACCAAACCCAGAAAAATTTTTTTGACAGCTCCGTTCACAGTATGACAAGCACCGGAGCGCCGCGGGGCTGGTTACATCAAACAAACCTATTGTTACATAAAACTAAAACGTTGAAAATGGACCTGAGGGTTGCTTCTCGGATTAAAAAAATAACAAATACTTCAACCTAAGAGAGTTCATGAATCTGATCGTTGTATCCGCGTAGCAAAATAATTCTTCTTAACGCCATCAGCGCTGTCTTAATTTCACAACTGTAAATTTTTACTGGCTTTTTATCGACTGAAATCCAAATTGTTGTTTGCCAAGGGAAATTTCGCTGTGCTGGCTATTGAGTAGTGAAAAAAAACGGCTATAGAATACTCTTTATGGCCTAAACACAAATACGCTTAAGTTTCGTCATTCGTCTTCGTCAAAAAATAAATGAATTTTGTGTGTGGAATTATTATTTTACATTCGTTGACCTGTCAGTGTCAGACAAAGCCATTGAATAAGAAGTATAGGAAGGGGTCTAATGAAAAAGAAGTGAAGCATTTTTCTAAGTAGCACGTCAACGGATTGCCAGATTCTATATAGGTCACCGCCTTAGGTTAGTTTCCAATCTCCATTTATTGATCTGATTTCAGTTCAGTTTTACCCAAATTGAACGAACGCTTTCACAACTGTCAAGAACGATCCGAGATATAACAGGCCTGCAGCCTGGACACGTTCTGCAAAAAAAAATGGGTTTATTAAGGCGACCAATCGCTCAAAACAAACAGACCATTTTGTTAAATTTCACCAGGCCCAAGGGCGTCATGCATCAAGTCGTGGAGGGGCCACATTCGAACGAGTGTCAGGGAATAGTTAAACACATTTTTGTCAGTCTATCAACAATGATACCCTTTCCTATTTCAACTTTTAAGAAAACGCCTTAAGATTTTTACTTTACGCATTTAATAGAAAAAGAGAGTCTTACACATAAATTAAGCACCAAATAAATATCAAAAAATAGTGTAAACAGTTTTTTTTAATCTTAAATCTATTTACGTTACGTTTTACGAACGTAATTCAAACGAACAAAGTGTCACGTTAACTATTATAAAATAGGGTTAGCAATAAAAATACCTAACCTAAGTTATTTACAAATACATCATTTTTATATATGAAACAGGATCAGTCATTGGAGCTTGGACTTTTGTCAAATATAACATCAACAAACACTAAAAAGCTGAGTTTCGATACACTATGCTTTCCAGTTTGAATTCCAACTTTAATTTTCTAAATCTCAAGTTAAATTCTGCGTTTCGTAAGGCAGCAATAAACACGCAACTGCTGCAAAAACCGCAAAGAATCCATACACAGAAACAGCACTCCACACAGATGTTTGAAGAAGAACTTGCGCCACATAAGGTGTTGCCATTGCACCCAAACGTGCCAGAGCAGAACAACCGCCAACTCCGACGGAACGTAACGCAACGGGATACACTTCTGGCGTATAAACATAGGCAGCTTGAAACAGCCCAGCTATCACTCCTCGAGCAACAAAGAGTACAATTGTAAGATAGATGCGTCTAAAAATAAACATGAATCAGTTGGAGAAGTGAAAAAATTAAGTTAACCTACTCTGTGGCATAAGTCAAAAGAATAACACACGCCGCATACAAGATGAACTGCAAAGCCATCGTAATTTTTCTGCCACAACGCTCGATGATTGCAATTGTTGCAAAAATTCCTGGAAATTCTGCCAAAGTGGTCCACATCAAGTCAATGTAATCCGTTGTTTCTAACGGTCTACAATCGTCGACATTTTCTGAAACTTCCTTTGAACCGGACGGATTATTTGCAAAAAGTTCGGTGGACATTAAGACAAGTCCATAGTAGCAGAATGCGCATGACATCCAAATAAACCAGAGCAGGAGGGTTGTGCGTCTGAGACCAGGACTGAGAAGAGCCTTGATGCTGCCTTTAGAATTAGGGGAACCGTCGACTACCAAACGGCCCAGCAACATTGGACGTTTATTATCTCTAGCGATCTGGAAACAAATAATTTCAATTAATACGAGTATGTGACGAATACAAATACATTTCTTACGTCCTCCAATGTCTGGAGAGCCTTTTCGGTGTTTCCAGTCGAGACGTGGTAGCGTGCTGACTCTGGCAACCACTTAAAAAAACAAATCATCAGATTATTCTAGTACAATTTGGATGTGAAATAAGACCTACTGGAGTTATGATGGCAAACACAAATAGTGGTAATGCTGACAGTCCAAGTAACCATCTCCATCCAAAGTTCGGAGCCACTGCCAGGGCCAAAGCGACCTCAAAACACGCCCCCAAAGCCCAAAAACACTTCAAAATAAACTCAGATTACTTTTTCATCATGTTGTTAATAAATTTAAAAGTTAACCATACATCAAGAAGAACGACGCATTTGGCCCGCTGTTTTGTTGGTAGAAATTCTGCATAAAGTGTCACCCTGTAAGAAAAATGGTTGCCAACTGCTTTGAAAAATATAAAGGAATATTTTTCTTACGATTGTGGAACACACCCGATTGCAAAACCGACGAGACCTCTCAAGAGTAAAAGCCACCCAAAGCTCGGCGCTACTGCGCTCAAAAGTCCGTACAAAAACAAAAGTATGCCACATAACGTCAGGGCCTTAAAAAAGAAGATTTTGAATATTGAACATTTTGCTTTGTTATTATTTGAACTCACTGGCTTTCTGCCATATCGATCGCTGAGTTGCGTCCAAAAACTTGAACTCAACATCATCCCAAGGAACACAACAGTCGTCGTTAGAGCTTGTTGGTATCTAGAGATTCCCCAATCACAATGTAATGCTGGTCCCAACACACTGAGTATTGTCATTTCCATGGAATCAGCCATCCAACAAAGACCAACGCAAAGTGATAGTTTGACATGAAACCAGCCAAACCCGAGTGCATTGACAGCTTGTTGGACAGTAAAAGTGTCTAATGAATGATAAGGAATTAGTTATTTCTTGGATGAGAAGACATTTTTTTTAGTCAGGCAAACCATCAGGAACTACAGTAATGGATGACAGTTCAAATTCTGGCCCCAGATCTGGACCTGCCATAAGTGTGGATCCATTTGTTGGAGGTATGTTGACGCCATTCATCTCCTCGTACCCTCTGTTGAAACCAGGCCTTCGAACACCCATAATTGTTGTAACCTGCAAAAATGAGAAATTTAACGGTAAATTTCAAGACAAAGCAGTGTTTAGTAATTTTAAGACTTAGAATCGGTTAAGGCTTCAAAACGCACACTTTTATTTTTCTGGCGCCGTCTCTGATAGTGAATATGAAAAAAAAAATGAGTATACGACACAGTGCAGAATTTTGTTTTGATTGTTCCCGAGCTTGCTGTCTTGTCAATCGATTCTTTGTTCTTTTATTTTATTGTTTTGCCGGTCCGTCAGCGTCTTTTGTCTTTTCTCGTCAAGTAATTTGTATGGTTTCCTCAATTTACTAGACTATGCTCACTTCGAGCTTAATTTTCATGTTTGCCCTTAAAAAGAAAACTAATATAGACAAGTAATGTCTGTTTAAAAGGGTTCAGATTGTACATGTCAGCAAATAAGAATCAAATAATGCTTAATTTGTTTGTATTCAAAGATGAGACATTGTCAGTTAAGTCAATATCATTGGCCAATGAACTCTGTGTTGTGTTAATTTTTTCCATGGTTTCTTTTGAGAGTTTATTAGGGAGATTTAAAAGTTTTAACACATTTGTGAAAAAGTGGCAATAAATTTCAAAGACAAACAAGTAACGTAACGCAACATTGAAGATGCTCTTTGTTCTGGTCACTAAACTGAAGCTGATGTCATTTTTTGCTTACTTTTGTATTCTTTCTTTTCCTTTTAAGTAATTCTGTTAGACTTCACACTATGAAAGTCGGACATATTCACCCACGCTAATGTGATACCCATAATGTGTTGTCTGTTAAAAGAATTTGAAAACAACTATCCACACTCACCCATGTTCTAAGTTCGTTAATCTATCCCTTTCTTACTATCTAAAGGGGCATTCAAATCGCACTAAGCGTCATATTGCTGCCGTTTAATAGTACAAAATAATAATTAAGTGTGCATTAAACCAACACAATTGACGGAAGAGGAGCACGAACGAAAAATGTTCCAAACCGTTGAAATTGTGATTGTAGGATGCATCGTTGAGTTCACACTTCGTGGTTTTGTTATGTTAAGAATTTTCTTTTCAAAACAATTGTTTGTCTAAGAGTAGAGAGTTTATCTTCTTTTTTGAAAGAAAAGAAATTCGAAATAATTTAGATTATTGCTGTGGTGCTCAAATTGTTTGACCGATTTTCTAATCTCAATGAGTTATCGGAGCCCTAACAATTGAACCCATAGAATTCTTAAATCCGTCAGCTGTCAACGTATTCGCCGGATGGAACCGTCACATAGAATACATGCATTGCATATTTTGACAGTTACAACTGCTTGGGGTCAAAATTAACCACAATATTTGCAAACAAGCAAAAAACGTATTGCATTGGGTACACATTCAATTGACTACAAAACAGTTTCAATTGTCAGCGGATCAATGGACGCAAAAAGGAGAAAGATGACCAACTCTATCCTTCGCATCCGTCACGTGCTTTGCTTATGGGACTCGTTCCATAAGAACATGTGTATTCTATTAAGTTTGCAGTTAAACGTCAACGCTGAAGGATTGACGAATTCTATGGGTCGCCGCCTTAATAAATTGAGATCTGTGACATTTTTGACAGGTGGGACTCATCAACTAGAAAAACAGAGGGAGACAGAAACAAAATAACCATTGAATAAGAAGTACAGGAAGGTGTCTTATGAAAAAGAAGCGAAACATTTTTCTAAGTAGTGTGAGTTTCACAAACACAAACGCATTACAACAGGGCCGTCTGCAGTTGAATGGTTGATCTCAGGGGCACCAAGCGAAATTTTATTGAATCATGATTTCATCGATTTAGCTTCAACTTTTTTTTCAATCTCATTTCGTTTTTTAGGACGCATTGTGTTTTAACACTAAAAGTGCAGACATATGGCATTGCGGAAGGAAATAGCCTTCTTTTTTTCTTGCACCATCAAGTATAAAATCAGGATCATTAAAGAGTTTTGAACAAACAACGGACTTAGAATTTATTCCATTCAATTTAAGAATTTCTCTTTTCCATTCAGCTTTCGGAAACTTCAAAATTGAAGGTATGTATTTAAGAGCATTCAAATTCTTGAAGATAAAATTCAGAATAGACAAGGACTCAAATATTGACAAGGGGAAAATAAAAAAGTATTTTCTAGTTGATTGTAATACAATCAACAATAAAAACGTTTCGAAACACGTTGGAAGAACTATTCAAAACAACCGTGTACACCACGGGAACTCAACGAATTGCAGCGCCTTATCATCACCAACAGAAATAATACACCACAGAACTGGACTGACAACAGAGTCAAAGTTTGACAGCACAGACCCCAAAAATTGACAGTACAAGTCCCAAAAATTGACATCATCAGACATTTTTGTTGCTTCACTCACGTACATTGTACATGTAGCTAACACCGCTTCCTGTACTTTTGATTCAATATAAATAACACGTAGAAGCAACACAATAACAAAAGACGTTTGATTTTGGAAGCTTTCATTAGGCCAGTTCCATCTAACAACATCTCACTGAGATCTCACTTTGACTGAGGCAAAATCATTTGGTGGAACATAATTTTCTCAGTTTTCATTGAGTTATAATAGGTCCGTTCGTGTACTCCCGTGGAGGAGAAAAATATTTCCCCTATCTGCCGATTTTAGCCACAAAAATTTCTTGTGGCAGTTGTGTAAGTTATGTCAAAATTTTTTTTCTATTAGTTTTGACATTTCATCGTGTTCAAAAAAAAATTGACGTTTAAAAAGTGGGAGAATTTTGTGTTCAACGCGTTCGTTCACTTTTGTGCAAATTTTTTTTTTCTGAGAAATTTATCCCCACTCCTCGAAATTTGACGGTTTTTACACAAACTGCCCAAAAAGTACACGAACGGACCTAATGGTTACCTACAAATTGTTGTTGCACATGTGTCAACTACGTCAAAATAGCTGAGTGAGAAATTGAATCCAAAATAATTTCATCTCAGAGATCTCAGAAAAAAATCTCAGTTCTCAGCTGAGATTTTTTGTTTCACCTAAAAAATCTCTTAGATCTCTGAGATCTCAGTGAGATGTTGTTAGGTGGAACTGGCCTTTTTATGGTGATTGAGGCACAGATAAGTTTAAATGAGAGATGGGAAACCAAACTGTCAGAATGACAATGCCTACAAGCTATGGTTGAGGTTTACTGCATTGAATAAGAAGTACAGGAAGCGGTGTTAGCTACATGTACAGTGAACGTGAGTGAAGCAACAAAAATGTCTGATGATATCCATTTTTAGAGTATGTGGTGTCAATTTTTAGGGTATGTGCTGTCAAACTTTGACTGTGTTGTCAGTCGAGTTCAGGGGTGTATTATTTCTGTTCGTGATGGCAAGGCGCTGCAATTCGTTGAGTTCCCGTAGTGTACACGGTTGCTTTGAATAGTTCTTCCATCGTGTTTCGAAACGTTTATATTTGTTGGTTGTATAACAATTGGCGTAATAAACGTGGTGAATTACGGATGAAAAATCAAGAAAATGTACTGGAAAATAAAAAAATTAAATATTAAAAACCGTGCAGTGCATCTTAAGTGTTAAAACACCATGTTTCCTAAAAAAAGAATGAGATTGAAAAAAAAGTTGAAGCATCTTGATTGAAATCTTGATTTAATCAAATTTTGCTTGGCGCCCCTGAGATTAACTATTCAACTGCAGACCAGCCCTGTTGTAATACGTTTGTGTTTGTGAAACTCACACTACTCAAAAAAATGCTTCAGTTCTTGTTCATAAGACCCCTTCCCCCAGCAAACATTTTTCTGAAGGTCCAGATTTCGTTCACCCAAAATGATTCACTAAGGCGGAGAATTTCTGAACGTGCCCAAAAAGGGATATAAAAAATGAAAGAAAAAAAATGTACTTCAGTTTTCATTCACCTACTTGATCAAAACTGGATGTGTACAAGTAAGCATGCCTCATAAAAGGTCATTTGCAAATGCTTATTATAAGTTTGTAAGCAAATTGTTGGTCTTTCACCAGAATCTTTTTTGTCTTATATATTCTTGCATATGAGACACGATAGCGGGACATTGTAAAAACAATTTTACATGGGGTTCAGCTGCTCTCACTATGTACCATCCTTTCTATGCAAAATGGGAAAACGCATTTTTGTTTTAATGATTTTTTGTTGTTGTTCGTCCTTTTATGATGTTCTTATTTGGTTTTGATAACGGGATCTTGTCGCAACAAAATTTCAAATTCGAAATGAAAATATTCACTTTGATCAAGCTTTCATGGAGTGAGGAAGTGAAGCAAATATTTTGTTGTGACTGTGAGTTAAAAAAGTTTAAACACATTTGTGAAATATAAAGTGTAAAGTTTAATTAATAAAAACAATTAAAAAGTGTTGGAAGATATTGTGGCCAAAGAGTTTTCTTGGAGAGGAACGCGTTCTAAGAAAACAGCCAACAATCTGTTCACCATATCTGCTTTAAGAAGTAAGAATCTTCAAATTCAAATTTAACTTTTTTAATAGAATGTCGTTTCATTAAATTTTGTAGATGCTTTTCATTCCTCTCACACCCAAAATGAGGAATATTTTGACCAAGTTGCCATGAGGCACTTTCAATATGCAAACGACCGCATTAAGTCCAAAAATTAATTTGTAATCCTATTAATTATTTATTTTTTTGTGTTGAGGTACAGGTTTTTTTCCGGAATTGTTTTTGTTTTTTTTTTCTCCATAAAAATATGTATTATATATATATATATATAATGTAATTTATTATTTATTGTTCAATGAACTGTTAATTATTATTTTTATTATTTAATGTTTTTGTTGTACTGATTTATCGTCTTTAATTATTTTTGTTAAAAATAAATCAAAATGTGATCTACCTTACAATTATATTTAAATAAAAATGGAATTAACTAAGGAATATATATATTTTTATTTCTATACTTCAATATTGACATTTTTCTGAAGGACTTACGAATGAAATGTAAATATAAACCGAATAATAAACAAGTCTTAATTCTTAAATGAATTCATTTTCGCTTAAGATACACTTCATTTAAATGGATGTTAGGTGCTTGTGTGCATCCACAAATATGAAAGATTTTTGAGTCGTAAATGAGTATTTGAAATAGCTCAGAAAAGAGTAAATTATTGTCCACATATATGAATATATAATCGCTTGTGCTCCTCCATTTAAATGAAGAATTTCCGCTTCGAAAAAAATTCATTAAAAAGGTTCAAAAATGTGGTTCGCTACCTACGAGGATGGACCCAAATCGGATCAAAAATACATTCAGATTCGGGTGTTTTCTTCATTTAAGTGAATCATTTTCTAGTCAGTTATGAAGAAAAATGTTTGCTG
>CAKKXW010000002.1:10998590-11016590 GCA_920937365.1 Sphaerophoria rueppellii | reverse complement strand
CTTGAGGATTTTTGCGTTGTGTTGTTGTAGATTGTAGAAGAACGCAAAAGGTGATAGTTTCTTGTTTGTTTTGTTTTGGTCTGAAAGGAGTTTTCCATGTGCGTCATAGGGTGACTCATAGAACAAATTTCGTGTACATATTTTATTTGATTTCTTCGTCATTCCATAGCTCGGAAAGTTTTTTTTTTGTTAAAAGTGGCTAACTCTTCCAATGGCTTAAAACACAAACATGCTTTAGCTTTGGCTTCGCCTGACGTTTACGAGCTGAGCCATAGGAATGCAATGCATGCTATCACAATGAAGCTTCGACATCACTTTTCGTACGTTATGTTACGTGATGTGCCTCCAAACGGAAGTTCTAGTTCAAAATGCTAAAAATTTGCTTTTTCTGACAGGTCAGTAGCTGTAACCATTTGTTTTTGAAGGGATAATCATAATGATGGTGGCAGAAGTGTCATTCAATGCAAACTCTAAGCGGATGCATCGTAACGTAAGATGAACCTAAAGCGTGTTTGGTTTGTGTTACAGCCATTACTTTGTTGCTTAACTTCTTAATCTTAATTCCAATTCATACCAATTCAAAGGCAGTCATCATCATCATTGGATCTCGAACTGTCATTCAAGTACATATTCGATTGCGGAATTTAGAAAGCTTCAGGACAGAAATGACTCATTTATAATAATTGGGATCGCAGTTCTTCTAATAAAGCAATTGTGGTTTGATAAATTAATTGTATTTCCAGGTCGATATTCAATACGAAGACGATAATGCGATAGCTATATACTGTCAGCCGGATTTGCTGCAAACCCTTTCCTTAGTTCAAATCAATTGTTAAGGAATTTCTGGTTTCTCATATAATGTGTCTTCACATCATTATATGTATCCATCGAGAGGCGTCTGCACATGGTTCTCGGTTCTCTACTTCCAACATGGTCTTGTTAAAGTTCATTCACTGCGACTGACTTATGGAGTACTTAAATGGTGTTGCCTAGATACTTAGACACACGTGAGGAAGATGTGGGCTCAGAAGTGAAGGTATTTATACACTTCAAGCTCCGATATATCCACAAATAACGAGTTAAACTACTTCTGTATATTCGTTGTCCATTGTTCTGTGCTTTTTCTTTTATGAAGACGACTAATGGCATCCTCGAGCTCACAGTTTAATCGGGACAAATAGAAAAAGTCGATTCATCGAAATATTTGTTGGTCAATTGTCAGGTGTGAGTGTTGTTTAGTTTTAAATAAAATTCCTTAGGTTAAAGAATTTGATCGACGTTGCATTTTAATCTGCAGTTGATTAAACACCTTCATATCAAAATTGTAAAATCACTCTTGTCGTACACATGTTTTTTTGTTGTTAAATAAAAAAACAAAAAATTCAAAATTTGGGAGGGGGCTCTTGAAAAACAATTTTTTAAAATAAACTCCTGATAGCAGAAGGTTCATGCTCTGCGAAGATATTAATACGTGCGAAAGTCATTGCGTTGTTTTCTATTGGTGGTCTCTGTGAGTTCTTTACCTTAATCTTTGACATTGAAATTGTTGAATGAAGATAATGACTTATTTCAGATTCATAGGCTGGCACATATTTCTGTCAAAAAAGTTTTTTGATGGAGAACATTTTTGGAGATAAAGATTAAGCATGACATGTTCCCGCCAATATGCTGATTGATGATACTTTGACTTTGATCTCTTTATCTGAGGAAAAATGTTTAAAAGAATTCGAATTCAGAGGGCGAATATAAGCAACATGTTGAATAAATGCATGATTTTTCAGTGATATGAGCTGAGTACGCTTCTGCGGTCTGACAACGTGTTAGACGTGTGTGTATGAAACATTGAAGAATCAAGGTCAACAAAATTTATAGCATTTCATCCAAAATAATTAATATTTCATGGAGATTAAGAAGAGCCACTTCCTACGTGAGAGAGATTCCATATTAAAAATATATTTTTTACAATCTCGCAAACGGTAATTTCTTTTTTCTTTCAAAAATCT
The DNA here is from genome assembly GCA_920937365.1 of Sphaerophoria rueppellii. Taxonomy (NCBI): domain Eukaryota; kingdom Metazoa; phylum Arthropoda; class Insecta; order Diptera; family Syrphidae; genus Sphaerophoria; species Sphaerophoria rueppellii. Next base: position 11,014,587 of record CAKKXW010000002.1, on the reverse strand, counting down.
ACGATAACCTTTTGCCCGAAATAAATGCATTGATTGAACATTATTTAAGACATGTGGAATTTGCTATCACGAGTCGAGAACGTGAAATTCGAATTTCAATCTATTAACTTATGCAACAATTTTGAAATAATTAAGTACATTTTTGCTTTATCAAAAGGTGAAATTATTAGTTTTATAAAATTTGTTTTTTATTTGACGAAAGTAATTTGTTACTGACAGCTTTCAAGTGCAAAACAAAATATTTGTTTGTAGAATTTTCTAATTTTAAATTAACCTAATCAAAAGAATTTATTGTTTTCCTAAAAACTGTTAAATCATTAAATTTGTTATTAACTTTGATAACTGCATTAACAAATTGAGTCATTTGATTCCTTAATTTGTTTTGGATTTAAAACCTTTTAAAACCGATCATGATTAAGGAGATAGGGGAATATCACAAAAGGTTAGAAAGTGAGTAAAGCAGCAAAGGCATCCACTTTCAACATTTTAATTGGTCATGAAACGTTTAAAACAAAAACAACTGACAAATGGATTCGAAAATGTCTCGAGAAAGAATAGTTATAGTCATATGATTTCTTAATTATTGTGAAGCGCTTGAAAATATCCTAAAAGCAGCTGACTAGTATTCCGTTTCCAACTCAAAAGCCTAAGAATTGCGTATTTTTGTTTTTTATTCGTGAATTTGTTCGAACTTTTGCGAATATGCCTCTTAAGCTCGTTAACCTTAGCCCTCAGAGACGATCAGGGCACTATCGTTATCGATGAACGATGCGATGCTTTGAAGAAGAATATTGAATTCCGCTTCGTGTAAGTGCGCAACGATTCCGGTTACCCATTCTTGGCGAAGTGCAGCTGACTAAGACTCAAATTCAATAAGTTAAGACAAGTTTCTGATGGCAAAAAATCAATTTCAGAGTAAAATGGAAAAAAAAAATGGAGCAAATAGGAGTAATGAAAGGAAGATCCTCTAAACTGCGTCAACTACAAAGGAATAAGTCTTCTTAACATTGCCTACAAGATCCCCTCTGCCGTAATATGTGAACGTCTGAAGCCTTTCGTCAACAATCTGATTGGTGCTTATCAATGTGAAAAACCTATGAACTCCAAATCGATATCCACCACCTTTTCATCGATTTTAAGGCCGCATCTACAAAGACGAACTGTATAAAGCTATGTTCAGTTTTGGCATCCCTGCCAAGATCGTTCGCTTTTGCAAAATGATGATGGATAACTCACGCTGCTCCATCAAGGTTGGCAATGAGCTAACGGAATCTTTCGACGTCAAAAAAGGATTCAGACAAGGGGATGCACTGTCATGCGATTTCTTTAACATCGTTCTTGAGAAGATAGTGCAGAACTCTTACGTCAACACTAAAAATCTGTTCAACTTCTCGCGTACGCCGATGGTATTGATATAATGGGAAGACCACAGCGTGATGTCAATGGCGCCTTTCTGAGAATTGAGACAGAAGCGGTAGTAGAGGAGTTTGTTTACCTAGGCTTCGCCATAAACACGGGCAATAACACCAGCGCCGAGATCCGACGAATAATAACTCTTGCTAATCGCTGTTTCTTTGGGCTAAGAAAGCAATTGAGTGGAAAAGCCCTCTCTCGAGCAACTAAGGCGAATCTGTACAACACACTCATCATCCCAGTCCTGCTGTACGGTGCAGAAGCATGGGCCTTGACAAAATCGGATGAAAGTGCCTTAGGCTGTTTCGAGAGGAAAGTTCTTCGGGTCATCTTTGGCCCCGCGTGCATTGAAGGGGAATGGCGAAGAAGATACAACAGCGAACTTTACGGGTTGTACAACGACATGGACCTAGACAGAAGGGTCAATGTCCAGAGACTTAGATGGCTCGGTCATTTAGAGTGGATGCACACCAATGCTCCGGCCCGGAAAGCCTTCGACACCATTCCCGAGGGACCTAGGAGGAGAGGAAGACCGCGACTCAGGTGGCGCACTCAAGTGGAAGAGGACCGCAATCAATTTGGAGTGCAAAACTGGAGACAACTAGCTAAGGATCGAGCTAGCTGGTGGAGACTGTTGATTGGGGCCCAAGTCCACAACGGACTGTAGCGCCACCTTAAGTAAGTAAATGGGAGTAATGGCTGAAACACAAACACGCTTATGCCTTGGCTTCACCTGACGTAGAAATTCAATGCATGCTATCACAACTAAGCTTCCACCTCACGTTTTGCACACGTAATGTTACATAATGTGACTCCAAACAGAAGCTCAAGTTTAAATATGCTGAATATTTGCTATATCTGACAGCTGTATAAAAAAGTTATTAAACACAATTTATTTATTTTTGGAGGAATGATAATGATGAAGGGAGAAAAGCTAAAGCGTGTTTGTGTACCAGGCATACATTTCTCTTACGTTTACACGTTTTAGTTAACGTCATTATATTTGCCCGTTATGTCATTTCGCTTTCACATATTCCATTTTTATCGAAAATCCTACTACACGAATGGGAAAAGAATTCATGGTTTATCGGTTAATCTTGTAATGTTCATGCAGTGGAGTTAATATACGAAAATTGGAACGTAATTTTTTTTTCTTGGTCAAAAGTGGAGTAAATTTACTTCTATTGGAGCAAGGTAACAACGCTGAGAGAGGATCAGGCGCTTTGGTGAGGCATTAGGCCTATTTTATCATTTATTTGTCATTTTTGGCGATATACTGAACCTATAACCCAAAGTACAAACTACCTAAACTGTATCTATATGACTTGCCGGTACAAAATGTCACTGTCACTATTTCCGCCTCTAAGCATGATCTCTAATCTTGTTTAGTTCCTTATGCGATGCGGGCTAACCTAATCATTGCCCTCTATCTCTACGCAGCAACAAAATATTTACAGTTTCTTTCATTCCACCTACATTTTCGAGTTCAAAAGTGATCCATCGATTTACACTCACTCAAAACAATTTAAAACACTCTCTGCAGAGCGTATAAATATCAATATCAAAGTAAATTTTAATCAACCCAAAAAACAAACTCAAATTCTCTGAGCTGCAAGTCAAGTAACAGCCCAACGAGAAATTCAGACTTTTCCATGTTTATGACTTGAGTGTCTGTCGATGTTGAATTTAGTTGAGAACTAACCATTGTGGTGTTCATACCGTGGATCTGTTTTTACTTCTGCTTCAGTCAAGATATTGAATTCTTTTTTTTCGGAAGAAAATACAAAAAATACATAAGTAGTAAAAAAATTGCTGACTCTTGCTTGGAATATTGAAAAATTTCGAAATATTCCACCAAAGTGTACAAAAAATACACTTTTCTTTGTGTCTTTCGTGTTGCCCTTAATTTAAAATACTTGCGTTCCAATTCGGGTGGCAGAGTGATGCAAAAATAACGGAAATATTTTTAATATATAAAAAAAAACTTGTAATCCGAATATAACTTCGCAGTTACTTGAACAAAAAATCAAACAGAAAAAACTGTTAACTAAGTGAAAAAAATCAAATTTTGACGATCAAACATAATTTCTTTGTTTTGGTTAAATAAAGTTCAAAACGAACAAAAAACGAGAAGAAAATAATTTTTTAAATAACAAAAAACAATTTAAATGAAAAATCGAAACGTCATCAGCAGTTTATTGCTTACGATCGTACAACAAATGGATAGAGCTGCTCTTTTATCATTCAGCAGAACAAAATACGAAAACTATTCCCTAACAAGCATTTAGAGTGTTTTCTTTTATTAATAAAACAACAATTTCACGTTGCCAAAGATATACCATCATCATCAACGACGGAAGGCCACTTCCTCTGCATTATATCTACAAAATTTATAAGTAGTTATCGATTTTGTTGAAAATAAAATTTGGGGTTGAAAACCACCAGCATTATCTGTGATATACATTCACCACGTGAAGAATTTCCATAGTTAAGCTGAACTCGCACATAAAAATCCCAGCGAATTTTGTTGGTCACATTTTTGAAAACTCACTTAACAGAAGGAGAAAGAAATAAAACACACGAGGAAATCCATTTTGAAAGGGAAAGAAATTGAACTACCCAACCCACACATAAATTACATACTTCCAGAAGAACACTATATACATAGCCACATCAAACAAAATGTCTTCCTTGCCGGAGAAATCGGAGCAAATAACTGCAACTCTAACTGCAACACCAAGTATCGTTTCGTCATCGACATCATCGTCATCGAAATCAATGATGACAAAGACATTTTTCTTTCGATCGGACTCGATCAAAAAGATCAAATGCACTGCTGCTTACCCTTTCCAGATTGCTGGTATGTTTGAACATTGATTGAACAACTATTTCCTTAATTATATTTTAAATAAACATTTATGTAACCTTTAAGACAAAATTATTGTTATTTATGTGCGATAGACAGGGCCGGGTTTTCGGTTTATTTGAATCAGGTAAATTGTAATCTGGTTGTTTTTCTGTTTTTTACTTCATTATCAAATGTGTGATCAAGTAATTGTAGCTACGCTTTATGGTTTTTGTTCTTTGAATATTGATTAACACACTTCCGGTTTACGAAGCGTAACATAATCACTGATACACACAGCTGGTATGTCCGGCAAATGGTTGAATTCTGTTTTCAGGTTAAAAGGTCGAATTATTGTTTTCGATGATTTTATAACAAAACCAATAAAACACATTTTTCAGTCAACGTTTCCGTGTTTTTGTTTAAACGGTTCATTTGAAACAAGACACGTACCATGACATTCCTCAAATTACATTTACTGCAGTGAAAAAGTATCATGTGCATAATGTAGACAATTTAAAGTCAAATGTTTTTTTTTTTCTCATGTAGAAAAAAGTACATAGCTTTGTTCAGCGAGAAAAAAGACAGCACAGTACAGCTTAGCTTCATGAGAAATGTCAGAACAGTTTGGAACAATTTAGAACACAAAAAGTTTCCTACCTAGAAAGATGGAACAGAAAATCTTGTCCTAAGCTGTTCCAAACTGTTCTAGACAGACTCAATGAACACCAAATCAGAAAAGCTTGGAACAGTAAATGTGTCAATGAACACCAAGCATGTTTGGTGTTCTGACCAAGCATGTTTGGTGTTCATTGACACAGGAAAGTACAGCTTCCTGTTCCAAACTGTTCCAAACTCGCTGAACACACTTCATGTCACAGAGTTCGGGAGTTTCTGATATTTCAAACGATTTTACAAGTAAAAAAAAGTTCTGTTTGTTAACAATATTTCAAGCCAGAAAGAACAAAAATCTTCTCCAACAAATCTTGAAATGAACTTCCTACAAAAGTACACTTACCTGGACTTAATTTTGACAGCTGAAATTTAATTTAATTTTACTTTGGAATCGGCTAAATTACCGTTATAGAATAATCTTATCTCCTTTTACATTGGTCGTCCAGAAGCATTCGGAAGAGTACAGAAGTCTTCTGAATTCATTCCAACGGACTGACTTTTACAGACTGAATGCTTCTTCCGTTTTGAAAACAGAATCGTCCGAAGACTGACACATACATCATAACTCGTTCCATTGGCGATAGAAGAAGAAACGTCAAAATAAGACCAATGCTTTCATAAATGTGCATTCTCTCTGCTTTAAGGAGATTTTTAGGATTCCTTACTCTTTCTTTGTTGTTTAGTGAACTGATGGTGAGAGTGACAAGTATCTCATTTCTCATAAAAACTAGGTAGACGTTAATTTATTTTTCAAAGTAGTTCCTTTTGACATTAGTTCTGTTTGCCAACAGCTTCATTGTACATTTTGATTTTGACTTTTTTGTTTTATTTTTGTACTAAAAACCATTAAAACAATAAAAATTTTAATTCTCTAAGAAGCTTTTAAATCATTCTTTTTAACAGGAAAATGTAGGTTAAGTTATTAACATTTTTAATTACAGTAATTTTAACTCAAGAATTTCAAAACCCGAACTATAAAACAACTTATTAAGACCTTATACCTTTAGTTCGCGTTTACCTTTAGTTTTTTAATTATCGTATAGAATTAAATTGTTTATAGTTGCTGAAGCTAACACTTAAACAATTCTCATAACAAGACTGTTCATTTAATCGCCGTATCTTTTTTCATTAACACATTCGTGATAGGAGATAAATGCATAGACAACAAGACGAAGATATCGTTCTGTAATAGAAGCCATTGCTTTTAGAACGAAGAAACCTTAACAAAATGCTAATTGTGCATTCAAGTTGTTGTATTTTTCATTTTGTTTCGACTAGAAACAGAAAAGATTTATCTCTTTGTAAACAAATTAGCACCACCTGTCAGAGAGAATTGATGTGATCTGTTCTGAGCATGGGGCAACAACCTTGCTGACGGATTGTTCACAATTGTTACATCATCTTAAAAATAATGTTAAATTCTCATTTGAAATATCTAAAAATATACTTTATCGCTATCGATAACTAACTATATCAATACAAACAATCGATTTTATCACTTCTCATAAAACATTATTATAGTTCATCAAACTTTTTACAACGGTCGTGGTTTGTCATATAAATAGCAACTAAAACACTAGCAACACAAATGTACATGAATAAACATTACAATCAATAAATTTCGATTTCATTATTTTTGTTGTTATCGATGCAATCGGTGTGATTGCGTCGACAATAGTCGGAGAAGAAAGTGACAGTTTTCGTTCATGTCATTGTGTGTGTTTTGTTTGTTTTATTAACTACAAAATTTCAGATTTAAGGTGAGAATGTGGAAACCAACTTTCGCGATTTTTGACGCATGTTTCTTGTCTCTTTTCTTTATGTACCTTGTATTTGTGTATTCATTTTATTCGACTTCATAGTGGCAATGGTTTTTTTACCGGATACTCAGAAGATAAACGTTGCATAATTATAACGGACAAGACTATATACCTTCTGCGTCACGTCACATCAAACGGAAATATCTGTGTTTTCTTTTACATCCTTCGTGTGCCGATAAAACTAAAAAACAAAATTAATATTTCTTATTTTAGATATTTTAAGTGTGTTTGTTTTATAAATCAATAAAATAATGCGAACATGAATTAACTGCGTACATTCTGATGTCTAGACTTCTGATAAAGATACTTTGAATTTGAAATTTTCTTATCAAAATCAGATAAAGATTATTTCTTACTCATGTCTAGAAAATTCTGTTTTGCACTTTTTTTAACGACCCCACCATAACATTTCTTAAAATAGTCTTAATAACGGTGATTGAGATTAAGATTATTTTGTTTGCATTAAAAGTAGTAGTAGTTGTCATTCTTATGCAAGTGTTTTATCGAAAAGCTTATCAATTATGATTGCAATAAATATACATTCTAGAAGTATTATAGGCTTGTTTATTCATTAGGTACTAAACAAAGTGAAGATTTACAGGTTTAATTATAAATTTCGACTTTTCAAATTAAGTTTTTCGTTTATGTTTAGAGTAAACAACAAATTACTTGTTTTTCGCGGAAGCGGCGAAAAAGCTATCGAACAAACGACTTTTAGTTCTGTTTGTTTTGCTAATTAACTAAACCAACTGAGACTGTTTAAAAATGCTCCATCACTATTCTTTGACGTGACTTGGTTTTTTTTTTACCTGAATAAATTAGGTAGTTGACAGCTAAACGCCAGTTTGTAGGTCAATAATTGTTATTATATGGAATTAAACTCTTTGGTATTTATGACTTGCTGAACGTGACTAGAGTAATATTTCCTCTGGAACCGGAAATAGACGAATTTGGACAACTCAGAGTTCTGACTTATGGATTATGGTTAAAGATGCATGAAGCATGATACGAGGCTTAAGCATTCTAATGAGGTCTTGGCTTTGAAAGAGGTTAACATTATAACCATACATTTCAGGTTTTTAAGGAAATGTGTAACTTCAAAATCAAACTCATGATATTTTAATGATCTTTTTGTTTGAGCAGAATAACTATGATTGATCAAACAGTCAATTTGTTTCATGTTATATTTCTTACCAACATTTGGGTTGTAACCTCACTTAACGTTACGGTGATTGTCATAATTCTGACAGCGATTGTCAATCAACAGAACAAGAAACAGGGTGTGTCTCGTTGATGTTCAATTCTCGAACAAAATGAGCTTAATGTAAATCAAACAGATTTATGAACTTTAATTTTAATTAATTTCATCTTAGGACTATAAAAATGTTAAGTATGTTTTCGTTAAGTGAGGCTTAAATTATCATTGTTGTCCGAAATAAAAAGCAAAAGAAAAAAATACCAATTTCTGGGTCTAAAGTTCATCGTCGCGCCGCAAACAAAACATCGCCTTTTAATAAATGCATTAAATTTTGTGTTACCTTGAATAAATTATAGCGTCAGTTTGTACCATGGTTCGACAATTAAATTTTAACAACAAATTGGCACATACTCATTTTCTTTGGTGTAAGATTTCTGTTTTTTGAGGTGTTCCAGATAAATAAAACAAAAAGAAGGTGGAACACGCACCGCAGACATGTCACAAAAGTGTCATTTGCTTGCCAAGTTTTTTTTTCTATTTTCGTCTAGTGGTAATTCCACAACCTCTCCTCCAGTGTTTGTCAATATACAAATTAATTCTTCTACAAAGTCAACAACCCGAAAATCCGTTTGTTTTGTGTGTAAACATTTGATTAGACACAGACGGTGCCAATTATTTATAATTAGTTCATGTTTTTCATTATTGCGCATTATTGTCGTAAATTGCGAAAAGTTCACTTAGTTGACTCAATACTGAAACTATTTTGCTGTAAAAAAGTTCTTCTATTAATAAAACGTAAAAGACATCAACCGTTAATAATTTGAAGCTCAAAAGATGTCTTCAGTTACTGTACTTCAGTTAGGTACTTTACGACAAGTCATTTGAAAACCCAAAAACATAGAATTTGCTGGTATTCAAATTATAGGGTATGTTTGATATGTTTTCATAATTGACGGTCTCAATGTGTTTTTGGGTGCAAAGGTAGCCAATTCTCCTGAGATTATTACCTTCCAATTTTTCATTGAATTCTCTCATTTGGAGGTTTTATTTTGCTTATACAAACTACAATTCGCGATCAATTTAAATAATAATTTTTTTATGAGTTTGCGCAAACGTGTTTTGCTTGCATGTTTTTGTTTTGTTTGTCTGTTTTTTGTGTTATAAGGGCTTCAGGGTTTCTTATTTTTATTTCTTTTTTTTAAAGCGTACATTCATCACTTAATGGCACTCGCTCACTTAAACAAGATCCAAGGCCTCAGTTCTGACAAAGTTATTCTTCACTTTAATTTTGTGTACCATTATCATTATCGTGTTTTGTGTCTTGATCTTTGTTCTTAGTTTGCTGTTTTTCTTTTTTGCACCTGTTTTTCGTCATTAGTGATGCCATATCCTTTTAGTATTGACACAAGCTGCCCTAAACTTAAACGTAGGCCCTTAAATTAAAATTAAAATTAAACTTATTAATGTTATGTTTGTGTGTTGTTATCTTATTCTGATTTAAAAAAGTTTCGTCTTTAAATTTACACAGAAATAAGCCACAAGGAATATGTTGTTGGAGAAAAACGTTTACCTAATATGGCAACACTCTGCCATTTCGAGTAATTTAACTTAAAATATCCGGCTGGCGATGTCTTTATTCCTAATTTTTATTCACGAATTCTGAGTAATCAACAGCATTCTGGAAATTATAAACATTAAACTTTGGAACCATAATTTCAAAAAAGAACAGAAGTATTGTAGAGCAATGACGACAAAACCAAGGTGATTGTGTAAATTAGTCAATTTATAGAATGATGGCAACTTGTTTGGCTTAGACGCACATTTGGTGTGAATGTTTTGTAGATAGGTACTGCTTAGTACTAGAAATGATTCATTCGACAACCATAATTGAGATATGAAATGTAGAAAGAGAAAAAGTGAAAGTTTCTTTACATAATCTTGTTGACAGTCAAATTATACGGAAAACTACAAGCTACAAATCTCATTTTCAGGTGTTTGTGGCTCCTTAACTTTTGAACCGAATTCGATTAAAATTTTTGGGTCAAGCAGTAGATTCGAGAATTGTTAAAATATAGAACTCATCATACGAGCGAATCCAAGTGACGTTATCATATTAACATGTTTTTAATTAAAAAAAATATAAGAAAAACGTTTTTGCACAAAACAACGTCATTCAGATCCACAAGTAGATATTAAACAAATTTGAATTTGATTACTTATAATTCTACAACTTAAGGCTATTAATAACTGAAGAACCACTTAATATTCTATCGAAGTGCAAAAGCTATACGAATCAAGTCGTTTTTTTAATGACCTTATCAACGGATATGTAGAAACGTTCCATTTGAAAGCTGATAAGTAGAAATAATTACAATAAAAATGATGCGTTATACAACAAAACGTGATCATTCATCTCAGTTAACATTTCTCCACATGCATACGTATCGCGACTGACTAATTTTTTGTTGCCGCTTGATTTGATAAAGAAGGCGTTTTCTAGCAAAAAAATTACTTTGCAAACTGAAATATTAATGATGTTTTAATAAACCAATTTGCATTCTCTGATAGGATCAATTTCAATATAATTGTAACTAGTAGAGGTCTCAAGAAATTCAATTAAGAAGAGATGTGACTTAGTTTGGATACATTGGCGTCATATTTTTTACTTTCGATTTCAAAATTAAACAATTTTTTTCTGAAACATAAATTGCTATCTGTACAAGCCATAATCTGTGCATAAATTTAATTTAATGGGAATATTTGCCCTGCTACTTATGACGTCAATCTAAGATCCACGCACGTGATGCCCTTTTGCATCTCTAAATCAATATTTCAATTTGTATTCAACGACAATCTCTCTAATTATTCATCTGTTAGATTAATTGTTAATCATTTGTAGAATTTTGAATTGATTTCAACGCAACGTGTCACCAGTACAAAAAAGGCCCGAAAGAATAAAAGCCAAGTGTGTAGACAAGACATACATGTCAAAATAACGTGTGTGAAAATAACGTGACTGAATCAACCAGTTGAAGAAAGCGTTTGTAGATTGACCTGCTGTATGAATTCCAATAGCCAAGTTGCAAAAAAGCACTTTTATGAAACTGTTTACTTTGAACATTGGAACACATCTTTCCAGTCCACAATTTTCATTTTAGAATATGTAAGCATCTAGGCTAAGACCTTCAAAAATTCCTTTGCCTTGAATATTTCATTGCCATGTCTGGAGGTTAAATCGCTTTAACTATAAATGTTATACTGCCGACACTAAAAAAGATTCTCTTCATTGTCTGCTGCTCCTTTCAATAAATTTCTTAAAATGCAATGATGCTATCCTTCGGTACCATTTAAGGGCTTATGCATCTGATGCTACTACAATGCAGCTATGCAAGTCCAAGATGCCGTGGAAGGCGTGTACCCCATCATTAAACATATTTCCTATGCTTGAGTATAGCTTTTTTTACTGCCCCATTAACTGCAACTCATTTACTCAGTCTGAAGATGTTGCATTATAAATTAATTTAAGCATTGCAGTTTACAACAGGCATTTTGTTTTTGGCCATCAGCCCTTGAGATTAATGTTCGTCATCCTGTTGTTTTCGTCAAAACATCAACAGATTTTGGTGTCGCTGTCGATATACCAAGTGCCAACAATCTGAACTCTAATGAACCATTGCAAAACTGTAATGCCGAACAGACGCCAATGTTGTTGTGGCATAATGTAGGTCCAAGTAATTATTTCATCAGCCATCTCAGGTCATCGTCTTAGAAAATATAGCAATCAAGGTTATCGAAATGTGATCTTTCATTTGGCTTTGTTTTTGAGAATTCTCATATTTTTAGACACACATGGGTGATAAGGTGATCATAACAATAAAATGTGTTGACTTTTTGTTCTAAGAAATGTCAAGGTTTGTTTATTGTTTGGAATGTTCTGAACTTTCTATGGCAAAAGGTTGAAAGTACAAGCAAGCCAGGCTTCTGCGTTTTGGTTTTCTATTGTTTCAAAAATATGACATTATCAAGAGATCGTTAGTTGAGTCCGACAGTAGTCAAAGGGAGAGTTCAGTCACATGGACACGCGCATAGATGATTTCTGACATAGCATTTTTGGTTTTTGTCTTTAAAATTGAACTAACCTCACACAGTCTTCATACTTTTCGAAAATCATTTTCCGAACGCGTGCATTCCCGAAATAAACAAACACCTTGCCTTGGTCTACTTGCGGTCCTTGCCCTCAAGCACTGACAGTAAATCTTTCAAAAAAGTACACATTACAAGCGAATTTATATTTCCTCAGTCTATCGCACAATATCAAAAATTTCACTAAACAATTTGTACTCCAAAAATTATGCAATCGTATAAAAATATTTTTCTTTTTGAATCTCAAATAGGTTTAAAACTCAGCAAAAGTGCACTCATCGAGCTTTTGGAAACTAACATCAAAAAAGCTCGCATTTGCACCCAGAAAGCAATGCTCAACTTTTACTGTATGATTTTGAAGCTTCTCAGTACGCTTTTTGCACTTTGGGATGAAAAAGTTCAAAAGAAAGCTAATGCTCGACCAACACCAGCAGCAACTAGTACATCAACAACTTCGTTGGATAGTAGTGAAAGCTCAACTGCAAACAAAATTAATGTAGGTCGTTACAGTGGTGTTAAAAAAAAAACTGTTCAACAATTTTTGTTTGTTAATTTTCTAGGATGCCACATCAATCACCTCTAACGAATCCCCCATACAATCATACCAAAGCCGCATCGCTGCAAAGCTGATCCGTATTCAAAAGCAAAAAAGACGTCTCAGTGGCAACAGTTTGATCCCATCAGCTTCGAGTTCCGCTTCAACACCAACCTTAACACCCGCTTCATCACCCTCATCCTCCATCAACGATCTCAGCCGCTTAAGCATCTCTTCATCCACTGACAGTCTTAGCTTGCAATCAAAGAACGAATCGCCTTTCCAGAAATATTGCTTGATTTTGTGCGTTCATGCTGGCTTAGTCGTAATGTACCTACAGGTTGTGATTCTCGGAATAGCATTAAATACCACTTACATTCCTTCGGGATTGATCTTTATGCTGGGCACAATTGGAATTATTGGATATATTTTTGTAAAAGTGAGTTTAAACCATATTTTCCTAAGACCTTTATTTAAATTAATCAATTTTTTGTTTTCTCAAGGTATCCCTCCTTAATGAAAAACCTGCCACAGAAAGATCACCACGATCATCCCGCCAACAATCAGAGGCTAAGAATTCCACTCCCCGTGACCCAATCAAGGATGACTTTAGTCCAGAACGTCAAAGTCGTTCAAAGACGAAAAGAGTTGTTCCCCAGCCAATTGATTTCAAGTACAAGACTTTGAGTAAGGTTGAGCTGTTGTAAGACTAGCATAGGATCAACAAACAACTACAAAACTTATTTATCTCTTAAGTAAACAATAGTTATGTTAACGTAGAATCTATCAAGTAAGGGCAAGCATATCTTAAACAAGCGCAAAAATAATCTACTTCAAATACTTTAGGTTTATCCGTAAATAGTTTTCTTTTTAAGAAGTTTTTTTTTTTCTCTCCGAAAAAGTACAATTCTAATGCAAATGTGTAAGGTTGATATTTAAGCCAAGAAATTCAGTGTTTTGAAAGAGTCTTACAGTCAAGTTCAACAAAATTTCCATATATATACTGTTGACAGATTCCATAGCAAAATAAACCAAAAAATGACAGATGTGTCAGTGGTTTGACATGTGAAACACTAATATCCAACAATTTGAACTGTCAAACGATTTGGTCTTTTTGGAAGTGACAATTTGAAGGTTGCATTCAAACAACACACAAAATTTAGATGACAGATGCTTGAACTGTCAAAATAATTCTCTTTTTCAAAATACTTTCATGGTAGTTCAGCTAAATTTTTAAATTTTTGTCTTTCTTTTTTGGCAGATGACACATAATTTTAAAAACTGTTTAAATATGACATCTGTCATTGTGCCTGCGTTCAATAATACACATTTATTTATTTTTCCTCTCAATTTTCTAACATGAAATTATCAATTTGTAAGTTGGTTTGAGTGAAGGTTTGAATTTGGTTTCGAAATGTCTTTGCAAGTATAAAAAGTTATTTTTCAATTTTGTTATACGCACTTTTTAGAATATTATTCTTTTCAATATATCTATAGGTAAATTTGAGTAGATAGTATTTTTTTACATTTCTTCGCGACACCAAAGGCATTTACGAGGAAATATTGATCAACTTCAAACCAATCTCAATCCAATCGAATTTAATAAATTACACAAGAAACATTGTTATCTTATTTATGAATAAAACACAATTATAACATCAAAAAACATAAAACTATCAAAATTTACAGTTTCAACTGTCACCGAATCAAAAGGAGAATTTATTTTGTAACGTCAATTTGCATATTGAACTGTCTTTTTGACGTCTTAGTCCTTATATATGTTTAAATGTCAAAACTAGTAATTTTACTATTTGCCAAGTTTTTGTGTTAATTGTCACTTTATTTTATCCGACATGTATTTTCAAATGTCAATTTCAACCTAAGTTAAGAACAAAATAATGTTTGTCTGAATGTGATGATGATGTGTTTATTTTTTTCCTAGTTTCTGTCATTTTTTCTCTTCTACCCTACAAATTTTCCCTATAAAAATAAAATGTGAGAGTGAGACTGAAATGCAATGTGATCAAATTTTCGAAATTGTACTAGATTTTGATTTGACCCATAAATTATGTTCGGAGATCATACAACTTCGTTATTTTATGTTAACTGTAATTATTTGCATGTTAATTATAAATTTTTTTTGTTCGACTGTGATTGTGTGAGAGAGATCAATTTTTAAACTAAAATATTTTTTTAATAGTGTAAGAATTTTCAATTAAATGTAAAAATGTCTCGAATTCGGGATGTTCACTTTTTTGTACTAGCATAGTTTTTATATGGATTAAATTTAAGGTTATGATTCAACTATGGAACACATTGTTCAGAAGAATAAAGAAATTAATAAAATAATGATTATTTATAAACAAATTTTGGTATACGATAAATGATTGAGTTTTTATTTCAATACGATGTTTCCTTGCAATGAAGATTTTGGAAAAATAACAAGCTGCAACAAAAGGCTCGTCTCTTTAAATGTTGTCGTTTGCGAAACTGAAATTGATGAAGACTTGGAAGCAGGGTCGGATCCAGAGACTCTTGTTAGGGGGGGAGGGGATCCTGAAAATGTTGATGTTATAGGCGAAGAAAAAGAGGTCTTTAAAAAAAAAAAAAACAATTAATCGTACAGGGTTTTAAAAAAGAGTGAAGATATAAGCCACTTTGGCCTTGGCTCTTCAAGAGCTGTCACGCCACAATATTTTTATTAATATCTCAAGAAGATTTTTGGAGATAGGAAACTAAGCTGATAAACAATGACAATGCTTCCTACATTAATTCAGTAAGTCAGTTCCACCTAAAAATATCTCACTGACACTGACAATGTCACTTTGATTGAGCCAAAATCATTTGGTGGAGCATAATTCTCAGTTCTCATTGAGATAAAGTGGTTACCTTACAAATTGTTGTTCTGCATATTTCAGTCATGTCAAAATATTTGAGTGAGAAATCTAAATCTAAAATAATTTTATCTCAGAGATCCCAGAAAAAACTCTCAGTACTCAGCTAAAATTTTTTGTTCCACTTATAAAGTCTCTGAGACCTCTGAGATCTCAGTGATTTATAGTGTTAGGTGGAGTTGGCCTAATGAATTGAAGTTGATTTTATTAAAGGTAAAGACAAAATTTTGATATTTTTAATTTCCCAGGTTAAAGGTATTATGAAAGCAAAATTTTGATATTTTTAATTTCCCAGAGGAAGTTATTGTAAATGATCCGATTTTGTGAATCTACAATTTTTGCATCAAACTATTTTATCATCATGTCAGCGTGTGTATATGCGTTTTGGCGTTACGCTTTTTTCTACGATTATCTCGAGAACTACTCACAGTATTGACATGAAATTGGACTCATTCGATGCAGAATTGCATTATT